>JAENRP010000090.1:0-63311 GCA_024741835.1 Diplocarpon mali | reverse complement strand
CAAGGGGGGCAGTGAGTATTGATAGCCCAGAAGCTTCCTAAGCTGAATATATCTTGCTTCATTTGCTTGGAAATGTATAGGCTGGCTAGAGAACTTAGTTTGGATACTTCAAGTTGAACAGCTCATGAGCCTCTTCTATCCATCGCTTCATATTCTGAAATTCACCTTGAAGCAGAAACAGGTCAGGAAAAAAATTGTGTAAGACAGCTTCTGAAAGAATCCCAAGACCTGTTATCTAGATGCGGTTCTTATCTCTATTGCCAGGATGTTTCACTAGAGATTTGAAGGAAGTTGAAAGAAATGACACAATATAAAATTTAACATGTACAGTATACCAGCTCAATACCATTTGCAAGCTTTATTCTGTTAGCATCATGATGCAGCGATACGTGCATGGAGACTGCAAAAGATCTTGGTGAGTAACCAGAAATCATAAAGTTACAAAGTGCCCAGCGGTGGATACCCATGCCGATTTGTTTACTTTCAAGCCTGCTCTTGGCGAGACTTCGGCATTTCTACTAGCGTCCTCTATAGGGACAAATCAACCGCTGCAAACTTCACTTCCCTTGCCCAATTGTTCCAGCAAAATTAAGAACTTCATAAATTGAGCTCAGTGCAGAATCAGACGTGCGAAATACTACCTTGTGAAGTATTCGCAAACTTTAAGATATGGCTCTGCAGCTATTTACAGAATTTAAGGAACACGCGCACCAGAGCCATGCCGCCGCGTAACAACTGCTGCCTCATCTAATCAGCTGTGTGTATTTCGCAAGGCGAGGGTGAGGATTAGTACGCTTTAAGCTTGATAATTTACATCTTGGTGGAAACTGCCTCGTGGTTGCAAAGAATCTGGCCTCGTAATCCTTCGGACCTACCTGTTTGGTGGTAAAAACCCTGGGAGACCCTTAGACCACAGCTACACATTCTGGGCCAGAATATACTATCTAACCACCAATCTTCATTTTGACTTATCAAAGAAGTACCGAAACAATGCCTCAGGGCCAGACCAACGCTTAGTCAAACTTAACACTTTGATCTGAACGCTAGATACAGATTCGACTCTTCTGGGTTCACACAAGCTCTAGACCTCTTGCTTATATCCGACTAGGAAAAAACTAATTATCCAGAAGCGTGGCCCGCTCCTAATTTGAGGCATGGATAATCCACAAGATCAGTCTCTCATGCTGTCAAGGGACCCGGATCAAAGAAAGCTTTGACCAGAAGCACCGATTAGAAGCAACGACTAGCACTCTGGCAACTAAGAAATATGATTCAGTGTAGCTGGACCAGTTAAGAAAAAAGATTAGTGTCATTGAAACTCACGAATGGCGCTGTGATGGGTTTGGCTCAAACGGCGAAGTGGCAGAGACCGATGACGATATTTATGCAGCAAACCTAGTAACAACCTTGCCGTTGGGCTTCTCAGCACGAGACCTGACATTCGAGACGCTGACCTGGGAGGTAAATGGGGGACGATCTACAAGTCCATCAAGATTTTATGTGGGAAAGTGGGTTTCGTATCAATGCCTCTCTGCTTGCTTTCTCTGCATTATTACACTCGGCCAGCTCTCCATGTGATGCTATACTGATTCTCTCCTCCTCACCCGGTCGATTAAGACCGTCAAGTAAGCTGTACCCTCAATCTAGACAGGGAAAAAGAGGCATAGGACAACCTTCTAGTCTTTGATATTCGTATTTCCGCAGCGTGTTCTTTCATCTTTTGACCCTCGATCTTCTTAGCCTCCGTTCGTTTGATCGTCTCCATCAGTCCATAGTTGGCCCTAAACTTCGGTGAATGGTGTCAAATTAATTTGTCCCTGTAATTATTCAAGTGCTGCCATATCCATTGTGATCTATTTTCTGGCGCTTGGGATTGGGTGTTCGGTCCGCTATTGCATAAAAGCTGGTAGTGTCAGTAACACGCCGCTCCTGAAGTATACAAAATATAAGTACTCATTCTGGGCCCTCTAGTTTCGGGTTTTTTTTGGCTCAAATCTCTAGCAGAATCCTATATGAGTAGCAAAGCTCTCAAATTATGTTAGAAACACGTCGTGGCCGTCGTAACCTCTCTGCCTCCAGGACATCTCTACCTGGGATAGCCTGTTTTTCGAATCTTCCGAAATCAAAGAAACTTGGCCTCGCCACAGATAATAATGCACCGAAGCAAAGACTACCGCTCGAATCTTGGGGATACTTCCGGAACAGGGCTCTATCACTTTTTCGCAATTATTCCAAGTTGGGTATTGGTAGTGAGGCAGGAAAAACAAATTCAGTGGAGGAAGAGGGGCGGGCGGAGAACCTGGGTCGCGGCATCATCATTTTAGACGGAAGAAAAGTGATGGGAGCCATGGTATAGACTACGTCGAAAGGCTTCATTCGATAGCTATCTACAAGGAAGCAAATTCCAAGTGAGATCTTGCTCTAGAATAACTTGCCTCTTGTGAGAATCATTCTGCTATACAGTAATTGTAATGATTTCAGACTGCTTCGATACCCTTATTCCATTAACCTTATCAGAATTCCAATTTTCCTGTGAATTCCAATCTTGCTGCAGATCCCAGAATCTTCTGTTTTCCGATCTAACTAGTTCAAGTTACTATACATAAAATTTAAGCCTGAGGATCAGTTGATGTTGGCCATTTCACCAGGGTATATATTCGAAAGACTTATGGAATTTCTCGGGAATAGCAAAGTGAGAACATCAAAGGTGCGTCGGTCCATCGAGGGCTGGGGCAGACGACGGTTGTCATTCACGCGCATTCAATTGGATCTGATTGTTGCTAGTGGAGCTGAACATCTTGTTCGAATTGCGCTTTAATAAATTGGCGTCCATCTTAGGTAACGGTTGTTCGAGTCGGTTTCGGCCAGTGCTGTTGTCTTGAGAATATCCAGGAATTATAGCTGGGTTGATTTGATGGCTTTTGAGCCTTCATCTCCTTGCTCCAAATCGACACCCTCGGCATCAGAATCTCTCATCTCATCTCTACCCTCGTCAGTATCAATCCCGGAGCCAGCACTGTTCTTTGAGACTAATCTTCTCGCATTAATCCGCTGTAATCGATATGCCGCAATGATCTCTTTAGCCTTCTTGACCCCCTCCTTTCTCTCTAGTGTCATATACTCGACATTGACCCCTGCTTGTCTTCGCTGTCTGTCTTGCCAGTCTTCAAGCACCTTACTATTTGCGATAACATCAACCTCAAATAATCGTCGCAACCGCACTGTATCTGGATCCTTTTTTCTTCCGAATGCAGGATTCTTGAGCAGGCTCCCGCCATTACTGACTCGGTCAGCACTTAGTAGCACTGCCTCGTCTTCCGTAATCCAGACCATGGCACGTTTTGGAGATCGCCTCGACTTGCTAGATCTTTCGCGGAATGCAAGATGTTTCGGAACGGCGCCTCCATAATTATCGCGGACTCTGCCTAGCTCTTCTTCGTAACAGAGGACTTCTCTCCTTCCCCAGTTTTCGGTCTGTTCAATAGGATTCTAGAGCCGATTTAGTCGCTGCTTTTTGAGAAAAGAATATAATAAGAGCACTTACTTCTGTGCTGCCTGCACTGGTAGCTCGCTTCTTCGCATAGGCGATGACTTTATCCGATTTGGCGGGACCCAGGTTTGCATGGGCACTGAACTTCCATTGGCTTCTAATGGAAGTCTTGGGTTGAAGCGGCCTGTTGTACTGAGCGTCGGGACTTCCAGATGCATGTTGTGGGATCTGAAGGATGTTTGGAGAATGCTCTTCTTTGATCTCTTGGATGGAACCTGTTTCTGCAAAATTCTTATTATTGGAGATGCTGGCAAGAAAATCTTGAGAGCTGCTGTGCTCTGTGAAGCCTTCCTTGGACTTATTAGAATCATTTGCAGATATAGCAACAGGTATATCCTCCCACTTTGAGCCGTAGCTCAGGTCCTCTAGCTTGATACGTTTTGTATTTTGCTCTTGATCTGACATGTTGATGTTGTTGATGTTGTTGTTATTCTTGTTTTTCTTTTTGTTCCTTTTATTTACTTCGCGTCTCAAGGCATCAGCCATGTATCAAGTGATCTGCAAGATGAGGCTATCTTTACACAACCAAGGATTGAGTATATTCTGAGAGAAACTGGATTTGATGCACTTATCGTGTTCAATACAGATTTATGAGATTGTCTTGTAGGATCATATATACGTGTATACAGGTCCCGTTTCAGCTAGTGCGTTGAAAGAGTAGAGTAGCTTCATGACAAGCGATTGACTAGCGAGTTCACTCCTGGTATTGAATTCAGGCATCAGCTTCAATATAAAAAGATGATACTACCTGCTACACTTCCGCATATGAGTTTTTATTCACTCAAATTGATCTCCTGTGTAAAACAAGTGACTTTAATGCGTATAATCTCGGATCAAGAGACCGAGACTCGGAGAACTTTTGCATGAAAGCTTACAGCTGATCACAGTGAGCTGATAATTCAAGCATCCACGAGAATAGATTCTTTATCTAGAGTACTTGTCTGCCATGCACTCCCAAGAACTAACCAAGAACTTTCATGCCGCCAACTGATAAAACCTATTCGTATTTCCAGGGGAGTTTAGCTATTTTTCAGTACTAGCATTGCAGTATAGTGCTCTTATATCCTTATTATATTCTTTATGGTCGACGCCTGCAATACAGTATACATCTATCCGCCGGTCCTCCTCAAACTCTTCCGCAGTGTATACGGAAACACTTCGAGACCCGAAGCAATACTCAAGCCATAACAGTCCCTTACTACCACCTCGTAAGAATATATGATATCCTTGCATATATAAAGTCTGACTCTCAGTAAAGAGAGACTTCAGGACAGAATCATGGTTATAGAACTGCTCATCTGTCCGAAGGCACTATCTGAAAGTTTCTCACTATCACCATGTGCGATTTTCTTGTTTCGGGAGACCACTGAATAGAATACGGGTGCCGCAGGAACTGAGAAGCAGTATTTATAGCTACAGATAGACGGTTTCTACCAACCTGTTCTTCTCTTCTATGCCGGCCCCGGCAGAACTGTGCGGCAGCAAAAGGGACTATAGACGTACTAGAGTTTTGATAGGATATAGTTGACTATGAACCTTGCAAGTACTTGGATATCCGTAAGTTAATCGATATTGTTGGAGTATTGAAATGAAAGGTTATCAGAGGAGGTAATTTACCGAAGTGCTTCCAGAGAGACTTTGCCTGAGAATGGCCGTATTTTCCTGCTGAGAATCCACTTTATCGGTCAGATGTAATCCGAGAACTGTCTGAAGGGCATTTAGATGCTAGACATGACGAAGAGCGTACCCGCTGCCAGTCTCACAGACTCAGAATAGAACCGGGACTTGGGAGTGCATATCTGCTGGAGATTTGTGGTAAACCTGAAATGATCGAGGTGCGACACTTCTCTTTAAAGATTAATTTGAGATAATTTATAGGTGTTGAAATATTTTCGTTTCTAAGAAAAATTTTTCGTTGTATATCTGACTTGCATCCCGAATCTGTTACTATTGGGCAAAGGCGATAATGGAAAAACTGTAAGCGCACATATATATAACTATCACTTGGACAAGGGTGGAGATTTGGGCTCTATCTTGCTGACTTATATCACTTGTGGAGATATGATGCCTACTGCAGCACTGGGACTTACTTAAATGGCGGACTCTGGCTGGTTCAGATATTATTTGAGACGCTATCCCTGCAGATACAAAACTTCGGCCAGATGTGCTGGAGCCGCCTGTTGTTCGGCTTTTATATTCTTAAGTATATCTGGAAGTTTCCCGCTGCTGTCGATGATACCGGGTAAATATACAGAGGTACCTTTTTTTTCATTGATCTTCCTATGGAATTCTGCTGATCCCGCCACCTTGGACTGGTCTCTGCCTTAAAAAAAGATTCTATCAAGGTTTGATCGAAATTAGATTGGGAGACCAGAGAATATTCAAGGAATAGAATACTATTTAATTTCTCAAGATAGCATTCAAAATTGCCTTCTTACTAGCATATTTAGTTTACCAAAGTTGCAGGATATGAGCGCGGTTTTTGAAGCGAATATATCCAAGAGTCAGTTCTCAACCTCATACCATTATCCTAAATATCTTACTCACTTCCCGAATTCTTATTATGAATAATAGTAGTAGCTACTCAGAGATTATGGCACATAAAGAATGTACCAGTATGATAAGCTTGTAATGCTCCGTAGAAGAAATTTCTTCTTACAGAAAGAGTCATTGGCTGTTACATTTCTGTTTTGGCGACTTTAGCTAGCCCATGTCTGAAATTCATTTTAAAACATATCTTTTCATAATGCTCTCAATTAGAGCAGCCTTGGAATCTTCTAGAAGCTACTATCTGCGATGGCTCTTCTATTGTAGGTTACTAAGTCGTTTGTATGAAACTACAAGAATCATTATTTAGAAAAATATTAATTTGCGATCTGAGTGAATTAGACGAGCTTTTAAACTGATCTGGAGTTTCTTTTCACTGCAGGTACGATCTTCTTAGAATTTCCGTAAATCCTATAGTAAATAGTAGCTCTAAAGTAGAAAACGTCTATAGCCTTAGTCAGATATTAGCCAGACCTATTAGCTCAAAAACAGCATTGAAAATTTTATTCAAATTATAATTGTATAAAGAGTCGCGATCGAACCGCGGCTTAAAAGCCTATTTAGGCCAAGCCTCTGGCTCCCGCTTTGTTGGGAGAGGCTGCATGTCACTAGAAAGTAAGGAAATAGAATTAAATTCGGAATACTGCTACACCTCTCTATGATTACTCCAGGTTTAATTTACGGAATTCAGGTAATATTATTTTGGGAAATCAGATTTTCAGATCATATATCCTCGAAGCAGTTATTGATTTAGCTTTAGAAAACTTAAGTGCGAGAGCAGTTCGGGATTTCTCGAGGTATGAAAAAGTGACTATACGCTTGGAAATGATTATTTGCATAGTTAACCAGATAATCCAGCGGGCTTTACTGCCAATATATTTGAAACATAATTGGAAGTGCTACGGTATAACTGCTTCGCTGTTTCGGCGTATAAAGCTATAAGATCAAGTCTTAACCTTTAAACCGAAACTTATGACCATCTCACTTTCGCTATAACGGGCTATTTATAGTACGCTCTAGATGCAGCACTTCATATTTCACAAACTTGCATTTAGAAAGAAGAACAGTTAAAGCCTACTTTGGCGCGCTACGAAAGGCCTTGTGCGTAAGTATGGCATTAATCCCAGCTGCTGCTAATTATACATCTGCTTCGCCGCAGATTACTTCACTGTCGTGTATATTCTACTAATATAGGCGAGTCTTTCTATATAAAATGCATCAATTCATCTGAAAAGGGTTAAATTTGTATTTCTATCGTTATTTTCAATCATTACTAATTCAAACACAGATAAGGTCGCATAATCAAAGATTTTTGATCAAGAAGATGGCTTCGATAAGCGAACCATCTTCTGTCAAGTATAGAGACAACCTTTTCTTAAGTAAGGACTATCAATATAGAATCATACTAATCATTATAAAGAGCTTCATCCCAGATTTACAATAGTACATCTTTGTCCTCTATTTGGATTTATGCAGAGCGTGCAGAAATTGACCACTTCCTTTATGAGCATTATTTCGCAGTCATTGAGGGGATTATCTATTGGAAGAACTCTCCATGGATAAATAAAGAGTTTTTAAAGGACCCTTTGGACCAAAGTGAAAGCCTAAATCTATATCAGTGGTGATTTATTCAGGGGCAATTTCAATATATCCGCTGAAGGTTAGACACCAAGTCAAGTTTTCGGCTATATTAGCGTCCCCACAACCTTAATTCGACACCATAATCTCTCCCTGTAAACTCTCTTATGTGTTGTCGACAACATGTCACCTACATTGACTGCAGCACTAAAGACGCCTTCTGTCAACCTTTCGAAGGGCTGTCTAATCTCGATGAAATCTTGAGAAAGACAACAGCCCTCTCTCCCCCTCTTCTTGTGACAAGGTCATTCGTCAGATTTAATGATTCTCCCTTTCCAAAATCGTGCGTCATGTTTTGACTCAAACAGGCTAAATCTCTTTTAATGAAGGTGTTTGTGTGTGTTTTTTGCATTAAAATACCTGTGAATATGTTCAGAAGTCTTCGCAGTTATCTTGTGGAATTTTACTTTATTTGAGCAACTCAGCTGTCATAGTTTCATTGCGTGGGCTATCTCCCCTCAGAATAAAAGAGTTTTTTACTTCGAGAGGTCTTCGCTCTCTCGGACTCCGCAATAACGCCGTGGAACCTGAGATTTTAAGCTGCGCTATGAGGAGAGCGGCTATCTCAATTGAGGAGCTTTGCTACTATCATGACTTAAACTGAATCCAGATCAAGCCTGCTAGATCTGTGATTCGAAGAGGACCTGCGGAACTTCAGGTAGTTGAGCTTAATGTATCAATCAAGTGAAACAAATGAGTGGCAGAAGTTGGGCTGGGTTCAATTGGCTCTGAGAACGCCATGCAATACAGAGCATACGTAGACTCAGGGTTCTTTGTAACCCTCAAAAACGCAGCAGATGCTAAGATGCAAGCAGTTGTTCCATCTTTGACCTGCCAGAGGGCTCGTAATTCTCCTCGCCAGAGACCTACTGATCATTAAACTTAAGCAAGTTGCGCTTCGGTCGTTCGAATCTTCATCTATGTTCTCTTTCCAAAAGCCAGTTTTGCGTTGAACAGGGTGTACTGGAACCAGAATCTCCTGCCTCGCAGATTAGCTTCTTTGAGTTGAGTACTAGTAAGCAGGAAGGTAGATGATGTTGTACGTACTCTGGGAGTGAAGCCCGGCAGCTTTTCCTTCCAAAGCCCCCCAATCTCTTCTAAAGCATTCTGGTCTTCTTTAGGGAAAATATTTTCATCGAGAAGCTCCTGATCCCGTCCTACAGTATGGATGTTGCCATTCTCGGTGCAATCGTGAACACGTGTCAAAGCAGACTCTGAAACCCAACACCTGGATTGTTATCTTTGGGGTTGTCGGGTAGGACTTTGTGTTCGAGGGATAGGTGGCTCTAAAGTTAATCCATAATCAGCCACTGGTATCGCCAGAAGGGTTCGCGATGCTGTGAGCTTTCAAGAGGCTCCTTCTCGTAAGCAAAACCTTCTGCGCTGTAGCCCACTACGCGAACCTAGTTCGTAAGCTTCTTGATGATATCCGCGCCCTAAAAGGAGACAAATTAATCAGAAGGCTTGGTGATTGATCAGAAGAAAGGATCAGCAGAAATTGCAAGTACAATTTTGCTTGACTTAGATAGAAGCGGCGAAAAGCCTTCCTATCGCTAGAACGATTGAAAGGAGCTGCTGCGATGTGTTGGAAAATTGTATAGCTTTTATGAAGTTTGAGTGTGGCTTGAGCCTGCGCAAGACTAGCTTCTAGCCTCGCAAACATATCAAGTGATGGCTACTGTCGGCAATTACGAGATGTTATTTTGGTATGGCTTTTTGCAAATTTCAGAAACTCTACGGAGAAATATAATCCGTAAAAACGCAAATCTGCATTTGAACCTAAATCTGAGCTTGAATTTATCGCAAGACTTGTATCTGGAGTTCCTATTGAGGAGTTACTGTATTCTCACTAAGAAACTATATTTTTGCTAAGTTGTTGCACCGCAATCTGCTCTAGGCGGTTATATCTATTTTGAAACTCCATATTTCCATTCATCGCATGACTATGCTATGCTAAACCGTCTGGTATGAGCTTATCTTGGCTGTAATGTACCAGTAGGCCTGAAAGCCTACCAAAGCCCTTCTTGGCATATTCTCATGACTGCGTTCTGTGTGTCACTTTTCCTGCCGTCTTTTAATCCTGTGTAATGGACCTATGTACCTTGTATATCATAGAACAAGGCCATTGATCCCCTCAAAGTGTTATTCACTCTATTGTGTAGCCCAGTGGTGGCCGTATGACCCCAGTTCCTACACAGATTGCAGCACGCTCTTTTCGCAGTTGTTAGGATTTAGAAGCAAGTTTTTTGAGTATAAAAATTGCTCTGTGGTACTTATATTTGCCTCTATATGTTATGTGGCTCTTTCAAGCTTCGGTTCTGAGTTGCAGCAAGATTAGCAGATGATCTCAATTGCAAGCCTCCTCTTGAATAAGAATAAGGAGAAAGACTGTCTTTGGGGATTGCATACAGATCAATTAATTAATTGTACTCTAGGTGCTTGTAAGTCTGTGGCCTCCGAGTCTTGTTCAAATTAAGGCTATCACAATTTACTAGGGCACGGTCCAGCTGCCCGCCCTTTCGCCCCAATTCTCTTCCCACACCTGCCTCGTGCTAACTTCCACGACTTGTAAAATATCACAAAAAACGCAAAAGAGCTGTGATGGCAGATCAACCACCTCCTTCGAAACGCTTGAAGGAGACCCACGAGTATGATGAGACCCTCAATGACAACAAAGAGCTCACCGACAGCGATACCCTCATGCCAGCAGGTTTGGAGGAAGAGCAATCACATGGAACAGCAGAAGTAGAAGCTGTAGTCGCTCGGGAAGAAGAGACTGAAGAGGAAAAAAAGGAGAGAGAGGCAAAGGAAGAGCAAGCCGTCGCTCGAAAGCACGATGATGGGCAATTCCGTGTTCACGCACAGGAATGGGAGCTAAGACGGGTCCGACCAAACTATGGTATTACGATCCCTCGATTGACCATCTTTGTGGAAGACCATCTCGCACTTAAATCGGTACAAACCAGAGATGAGAAAGGCGACGCAACTGTACCCAAAAAGAAGTTGATTCAGCTTGCAGCCCACGAACATGAAGCATTCAAAGCCTTGAGAGCTGCGGCCGGTAAACAAGTATCAGACGGGCGTCCAAAAAAGTCTGAAGCACGAGGCAGGCTATTTGACCGTAACCGGGAACAACAAGACAAAGCATTCTTGGAGCGTCTTGCTGATCAGGAGAAGACTTACAGCAAGAGGGAGGCCCGCTCGCTACTAGACGGCGCTCGGGTCTCAGCATCTGGAATCGTCAGTCTGTTGAATGGAAAGGCTAATAAGAAGAAATCCGCGTCCAAGAAGACGACCGCGTCCGAGAATGATAGAAAAAGAAAGGAAAAGGTTTCATTTAGTGGTCTAGAATACTTCTACGAGACTGCAACTTTTACTGACTCTATGCGAGAACCTGGAGGTGGAGCAGCAGCCAGCACTGTCGTTCGGCCACTTGGCAGCTCGGCGACTACGAAAAATGCCGCGTTAAGTTCCAACATTGGCCGCATTGGAAAGAACCAATATTCAACCCCGGAAGGATCAGCAGGAAGACCAGGAGAGCAAACTGGTATCCTCGAACGACGCGAAAGCCTCCCAGGTAGCATCGAGGGCCCTGTTACGGGCAATACTTCAAGCTCATTTTCGGCCCGTACGCGTATCGTTGCAGGAGCAAACCGCAGCCAAGGAGAGCGCAGTAGAGAACACCGCCGCAGAGGAGGGCGCCGTAGAAGAGACTGGGGCAGAGGAAACCAAGGTGGTGAGAATCAAGTTGCAGCAACACAGTCGCCTGTATTCAGCCCCCCTAAAGGAGCCCCAGCAGGAACTACGGAAGGAGATCTGTATATGGAAGGTTATAATCTGGGTCTGGTTCATGGGATGGCCAACGAAATTCCTGGTCCCCCACCACGGACCAGATTTCTGCTTAATGAGTCATGGGACTTGTTTGATCTGGGCTGGAACCAAGGAAATGCCCGTGGGCGATTAGATGCTACTTCAAGAGCTCCAGCAAACTTCATGGGCAGAGGTGGAGCCAGTAGAGACTTTACACCTCGCTCTGGAGGAGGTATGGGTGGATCTGGAAGAAGCATGGGATCTAGAGATGCGGATAATTGGCAAATATACACCGCTGCAGACTTCGAAGGCGATGGGGAGGATGAAGAGGAGGTCGAGAAGCCACCCAAACGCCCTGTGCACCGATTCATCTACCCAGAACATCGGAACCGAGGTCGAATATCCAATGCAAAGGAATCTTCGGCATTCGAACAAGGTCTCCAAGAAGCCCGAGAGAGTTTCAGTGGCCCTGGAGCCCAAAGTGCGATCCCTGATGCCCCTGCACGATTCTCTTTGCAACTTGGGATAGAATGGACCGAAGGCTATACGAGTGGCCGTCAAAGCATGCAGACTCTTATTGAAAAAGAGATGAAAGAGGCGGTTGAGGAACACAAACACTCAGAGCGGAAGGCAACACGTGAGAGAGAAGTCGCACGCGTTTTAACACAGGATTCTGATACTTTTATGGACGATCCTGATGCGGAAGAGCCTGGCGACGATCATGACAAAAATGCGGAAGACCACGCCGGTCAAGAGTCAGACAATGAACACAAAACTTCACCAGACCCCTCTGAAGCTCAAGTCGTCCAGCATTTGGCCCCCAGTCTTGAAATCACACCAACTACTCCTCAGACCAATCTTAACAACACGAGTAGTAGCGTTCTGTCAGATGCTTTCACTCCCACGCCAGTTGTTATTCCGGCTCAAGATGTTGTAGAACGTGTCCCGAGACTTGTATCCGTTCTCCCAGCTCCTCCAGTTGCAGTCGACCATACTAACAGAGCTTCATCTCACAACGCCAGTCTAGTGTCAAATGTACCCATCACAGCACCAGCTCTTCTTCCAATTCCACCTCACAATCACACGGCCCCAGGCTTCTTCCCCACCCAAGCTTGGATCCGCGGCTGGAACCAAGGAGAGCTGGCTGGCCGACGCAACCTCCCCAATCGCCGCCCTGAGCTTCAATGCGAGGGTATGGATATGAGCGCAGAGGACCGGATCGCCTACATCGAAGGTTTTGGTGCAGGTTTGGCAGATGGTACTCCTCGTCGTCTTTGAGTATGTTGGACTAGGATATCAGTCGTAGTATTAGTAGTGTTAATTTACGTCTAGAAAGGCGCGCTCTTGAGACCTCCCTAGGAGGACGCAGACGAGCTAAGCTAGGGATTCAATACCAAGTAAAACCATTCCACCAGACAATTCTTACTCGTACCGTGGATGAGTAGCCGTTCTTATACATCTTCCGCGGCTGCTTAGGAAGGTGTATGACATAGTGATCTAAGCTATTTCCGCAAGTCAGTGGTGAGATTGGCTATCACCTCTGCAGTGGTGTAGCCGAGGCTACTTGGTCAGAACTATAGTGGTATAAAAGAGAGAAAGATGATGGAAGAAAGGGCTTGCAAAATGCCGAAAGGGAAAAGGAAGACGCAATCCGAGTATCCAAAAATGCCCAACGCCAGGGTCAGCGAGTGATTCTCAGCGATAGCACTACGCTGACCCGCGCAGGCAATGACTGGTCCTCGTGGGCCACAAACCTATAAGATTTCAGAATTTCTCACAGGCACTGATCATCTAGTGCATATCTTGGAGCAGAACGCCGTGCTATCGGACCAGGGCGATGGAACCGCTAGGCAGGAAAGTACAGGAATCCCAGACTGGGTATGTGGACTGTTACAAGATTAACATATGAGAGTCCTCTCAGGGCCGGCTCGTTCAGAGCGCCTCTATCAGAGCGCGATTTGCAGCTGCAACTAGAAATACAAACGGAGAACTGCTCGAATCCGCTTCTGTCTGCGACGTGATATTCTCCGAACGTGCCGGCAATCATGCGCTGGTACAGTACCCGAGATAGCAAAACATTTTTTGAAGATAGACGTCGAATCCAACCCTAGCAGCCGTATTTCCTCGGCCATGAAGCTTCTCATAGTCATATTCATATTCATATTTCAGATTCCAAAGCCCTTCCCGCCACGAGATCCGAACGGATAAGAACGCGTGAGCGGTATTCAACTCATCAAGTGAGCACGAGCAGGGCTCTCTATTGTAGAAGTCTGAAGATTGACAACGATGCGTGAGGCGATGCACAGATCGAGATTGGGTTTAGTATTTGTAAAGCTTAGTTGGATTGTGGGGGACTGTGAGGGGGAAGGAAGGTTCGAATTTGAATCTTTTATAATATTACTTGGTTGAGATAAGTGACAAAATACCGTATGATCCTTCTTGGACATATGCTAGTGGAGTAGCTATGAAGTTCTTCGGACTTTTTAAGACCGTGATTGGCATGCGAGGGTAACAAGCGGTTTCGTAGTAGAGAATAGGAGGCGGAAGATACCCGCTTTACCATAGTATACAGCTAGGGATTTTCCTTGACGTAATAAGCACACTGATGCGTAAGATCCGCAATATGCCCATGCTAGACAGCCCGGCGCAAATTCGGTAAGGAATCCTCCAGTGCCCTCACACCACTCTTCTGTAATCGCGCAGCGACCCTCTCCACCTCAGCCCAGACCCTCAAGATGTTCCCCCCGACCACCTTGCCCGCATCCTCATCACTGACCCCGCTCCTGAGAAGCTCAGCGACCAAGCCTGGGAACTTACTCACATCCTCCAATCCCCTCGGTGTGCTCTCTATCCCATCGAAGTCGCTTCCGAGACCCACGTGGTCGAAGCCTATCAGGTTTCCGATGTGTAGAATATGCGTCACCACATGCTCCAGGGTGCTGTTCTGCGGGTAGAAAGACGGGAGACTAGAGGAGCTGGGATCGGAGCTGGCGACGCAGGACACGAAGTCCGGAGAGAAATTCACCATCACGACGCCCCCGTTCGCCCTCATGAGATGCAGCACGTCGTCGGGGACGTTGCGCGGGTGGGGACAGATCGTGTAGGCGGAGGAGTGGCTGAAGATGACCGGCGCTTGGCTCCCCCCCCACCCCTCCTTCGCACCGAGAACGTCGCGCATTGTGCCATGGCTGACGTGCGCCAGGTCTACGATCATCCCCAGTCGGTTCATCTCCGCGACCAGTTCTCGCCCGGCGGCGGACACGCCTCCCCATTTCGGGGGGGCAACTTCAAGCCCCCCCGATGGCAGCTCAAGCAGAGCGGCATCGGCGTAGATATTGTGGCAGTTGTGCGTGAGAGTTGCGTAGCGCGCGCCCAGGGCGTGGTAATGCCGTAGGTTGGAGGGCGTGTTACCGATCTGGTGCAAGCCTTCTATGCCCAAGGGAGAGATCAGGAGGCCGGACTTGTATGAGGAGAGTGCGGTGTGGGATGTTCCTGGAGCAGAGAATACAGCTGGGTAGAGGGCTCTGAGGCGCGTGAGCATGTCGATTTGGGTATAGGTGAAGGCGACGGCTGTGGGAGTCAGCTCGGAGTTTTGTCCCTCACGTGATCTCAAACGAGAAGGAAAGAGATCACTGGACACGTACAGTCTGCGTAGTTGGCGTCTGAAAAGTCTGCTGCGCCCTTGGGGCAGGGAACAAAGGCGCTCCAGAATGCACCGCCATTCTTTCCAGCCCTCAACCGGGGAATGTCGACATGCTGGGCGAGCCCACCCTCTTCGAACGGGGTGGTGAAGTTCGCGTTGTAAATGTGATTGTTGTACAGAAATCGGATCAAGATTGCGAGATCATTGTGGCCATCTATATACAGTATCAGCGCAAGTCTAGATTAGCGGAGGGCTTGATGTGAAAGGTACCAATGAGTGGGGTGGCCTCCAGTATGCGGTCAACTCGCTCGGCCAGTGTTCTTGGCCCTGGCTTGGTGATAGATGAAAGCCCTGCAAGAGCATTCTTGCTGGCTGGAGCGAAGAAAATGATGGCCAGACTGAGGGTCACGCCGATACCGAGTATCAAGGGCCCAAGGTCGTGGCGGGGGGTTCTCTTCTGGTTGACACTTTCATCGCATTGATCTGGTATAGAAGTACCTCCACACAGAAGATATCCTTTCTCCGAACCTGGCATTACGGAGTGATGCAGATATCAATGCCGGCAATAATTCTGGATGCTCATCAAACGAGGTTTGAGGTTGACGAGGTGAGGATTAATATATAACAATCCGCGACTTGACCGAATCAGCCTAGCGCGCATGAGGCCAGAAAAGAAGCCGAGGTCAGAGAATCGCTTATTTAGCAGCAGCAGCAAAGTAAACAAAGATCCGAGAAGACTGTTCGACAGCTAAGGGCCAGATTTCTCCAGTCTGCCAGTCTGGAGCTGCTGTGCGGTTGCGAATGTCGAGCATCCACATGTAAGAAAACACCGAGAAGCATGAGGTCGTTGGGATCCCCATGCTTTGTCATCCCATTTTCTGTGCCAAGACCTGTCTGGTCACATGACTCGAGGCCCATGACCCGCTACCCTGCTTCGGCCGACAGGGATCTACTCTTTAGGTCCCTTAGGTAAGGCTTCATTTGGAGTTCCTTGCTACCAACGGAGGATTTCATGCCTCACGCTTCACGTCTCACGCCTCATGCCTCACGCCTCACGCCTCATCCATCGCCTCCTCACCTCTCTTTTCCTCCTTCGCATCGCTTGCAGTTCTCCTCGCGCGTAACGACATCCTCACGACGGCTGTAGATTAACGAACCCCCGGAACGGTAATACGAGCCCCCCGACGACGCTCCCGCGTAGCAGGGATTTAGCTGAACGGGCGTTAGAGAAGCATTCTCGTACTCCTTATCGAATCACGACCACCAGCACCGAACCACCAAACACCAGTCGCTCGTTTGCAGACTGCCACCGCCATCAAGACTATAGGAAGTGTACGAGAGTCTCGCGCTCGGTAACCCATAGCAACACAAATTGAGTGCGCGGAGTACCTCATCATGCCAGGCTTCGCGGATTCTTTCTGGTCTGGGGACTATGCCGGAGGTGAGCAGAGAAAGAAGGAATGCCCGCCGGCAATCACTGACTGAAGAACAGGACTCGGTGTTCTCTTTGGCAAGCTGCAGCAGGGCGTGCAAGAGAACCAGCAGATGCTCACGATTGCGAAGATGCGGGCAGAGGCTGAAGACTTGTACGGGATGAAGCTGGGGGAGATTGGGGCGGCTACAGACAGGATACCAGGTGGATTCTCCAAAGACGACGGGGCAAGCGTCAAGAAGGTGGGCAAGGGCAGTGCTACGGAGAGGATGATGCTGACGTGTGCAGGCGTATGATGGAGTGCGGACGGAGATGGAGGAGGCTGCCAAAAACCATCGCAAGATTGCTCAGAGTATCCGAGATCTTGTCGTGTTACCCTTCACCAGATGGTGCGACGCCCACGAATCCCGGATCCAGAACTCCCAGGACGACCTGCAAGCACGGCTGAAGCTTCACGACAAGCAGGCCGAGACGGTTAAGAAGCTGCGCAGCCACTACTTCAACAAGTGTCGGCTGGTGGAGGACATCGAAGAGGAGAATAAGCTGGCGTTCCAGGACCCCGAGATGAGCCCGAAGCCCAAGATTCCGGAGATCAAGGTGGAGGATAACCAGGAGGAGGAGGATGAGCCAATCGAGATCGGTGATGAGTTCTACCAACCCGAGCACGTCAAGAAGATCCTGTCGCACATGCTGCAGACAGTCAAGCTGGGCGAGACCAAAGTTCCAATCCTGGGCACGTATCAGAATACCACTAGTGGAGCGGACATTGTGGAATATCTGCAACAGAACATGGGTGCCACCAGTGTGAGCCATGCCGAAAGAATCGGCCAAGACCTGATCTCAAATGGCTTCCTGCGCCTGGTTGGAAATGTGGGGAGCATTTTTGCCAACAGCTCCAAGATGAACTACCAGTGGAAGCCCAAGGCCTTCCGGTGGACTGGTATCCCCGAGAGAAAGACACCCGTTAGCCGCACATTCTCAATCGCATCCGGCTCGGATTACGCAGAGTCTCCCGTCGTAGGGACTGTCACCGAGTACCTGGCCGGATGGAACCCGCTGAACAACCAGAATCCCAACGAGACTCCTGGTGACAAGCTCCGGAGAGAAGCTGCGGAGGCGGATGAGAGATACAAGGCCGGGGTGAGGAAGCTAGACCTGCTTCGGTGCCAACTGGAAGAGGCTATCATCGAGCATCTGCGGTACCTGGAAAGGTGCGAGTTGGACAGACTAAAGGCGATCAAGACCATCATCTTGGATTTCTCCGGCACCATCAGCAATGTTATTCCGAGTCTGCAGTCGACGGTTGACAATATGATGCTCTACCAAGAGACGGTCCAGCCTCTCGGAGATCTCCGGTACCTACTGGAAAACTATCGCACTGGAGGCTTCGTCCCCAAGGTTGTGGTCTATGAGAATTACTACAACTCGGCCGACGAGCAGACCTTCGGGGTGGATCTCGAAGCCCGTGCCAGAGCCGATCGCAAGAGGGTCCCAGCTCTCATCACCACCATCCTCACATTCCTCGACAATAGATATCCAGATCTGGAAGGCGACGAAGCCAGACGCAGTGTCTGGTTAGTCGAGGTCCCCCTGCACCAGACTCACCGAATTCGACTGGCTCTCAAC
Organism: Diplocarpon mali; assembly: GCA_024741835.1. Classification (NCBI taxonomy): domain Eukaryota; kingdom Fungi; phylum Ascomycota; class Leotiomycetes; order Helotiales; family Drepanopezizaceae; genus Diplocarpon; species Diplocarpon mali. The sequence goes on along the minus strand of JAENRP010000090.1, from coordinate 45,065 downwards.
ACCGGCAAACCGTTTGCCATGGATGCCCTGGAGCCTTATGACATTCCCATCATTGCGAGCGTTCTCAAGTTGTATCTCCTTGAACTTCCAGGTAATGCATCCCTTCCACCTGTTTAATCTTGAGAGCCCGACTAACCGTGCAGACTCCTTGGTCTCTTGTCACGTTTACGAAATTATGAAAACCATCTATTCTACGCCAGCATCGGAGTCCACTGACTCGGCTCGCATTTCCGTTCTCCAAAATACTCTCAGCCAGCTTCGTCTGGCAAACATTGCAACGCTGGATGCCCTAATGACCCATTTCACCCGCCTAATCGAGCTCACATCAGCCGACGAGACCTACATTTCAGCTCTGGCTACCGCCCTTGCGCCCTGCATCCTCCGCCCCCGGACAGAAACCTCCATGACGATGGAGGAGAAGTACTCCTACCGCCTAATTCGTGACCTCTTTGCCCACAAAGACGCCATCTTCTCAGAGCTCAAGCGCGCCTCCTCCCTCTCCCATAGTAGCATCAGCATCGACACCCGGCCCCGCTCCACCAGCGCCATCACCGACGAATCCAACCGCAAAGCCAACATGGAGGCCCGCGCCCGTGCCATCATCGCAGCAGGTGGTGGCTCCTCCCGCGGTCGTGACAGATCGCCTGCCCCCTCGCCCCGGGGCCACCGCAGAGATCGCAGCTCTGGTGGCCCGGAAACTCGATTCCCAATAGCGGCGGCCTCTCCTACCGCGACTACCGACCACGTCCGCACTTCTCGCGCCACTCCAGGAGCAAGATCAAGTCTCGAGGTCCCCGGCGAAGCCGCGCCTGTCGTCCCCGAAACCACAAACGGCACACCGGACTCGCCCCTCAAGCCTATAACCAATGGCTCAGAATCACCAGCTACCGCGACGCATGTTGCTGGTGTTGAGGAGAGCCTTGACAGCCTTGCACCAGAGAAACATAATTCTCTCAGTAGGGTAAGCGCAGCTTCTGCGACAAGCCGCTTCGCAGCTCGACGATCTCTGGCGAGGATGAGTATGGATCAGAGTAAGAGGGATAGTGTCGGGAGCTCGCTGGGTGAGGACGGGGCGAGGCTAGGGGTTAGCCTGACAGATAAGCCGATGGATGATTGAGTAGCTGGGAGCTGCACGAAGGAGTTATGTACATGTATTTATGTATGTATAGTAGGCCCTTCCTGCCACGTCTCAGCATGGATTTTAGTGCAGCGTGCTGGTGTCTGGTGTTAACGCACGTGTAAACCCAAGGAGAAGCAATGGATTGGATGATACCCTACCTGAAATCTCTCTCTCTCGTCGCCCGGTGGTGTGTATTGCGTCGGCGCGAATCTCGCGTTCACGGGCGTGCGTGATGAAAGGTAGGTGGAAGGAGAGGTAGGAATCGGCTTTGATAAGATGTGTAGATATACGGCTCTCTTTGTGGGGGGAGATAGGCGAAGGAGAAAGAGAAGTTATCTCAAATCTCCGGGAATGTGAGAAGTCCATATATTGTGGTTTGTCAATGCCCTGCTACGCGGCTGAAGGGAGAAGGGTATCAGTTTTCTAGATTTCGATGTACGGAGGGCTCAAGCGGCTTTGCCATAATTCAGCGGGTCGGCCTCCTTGGCCAAAGCTGGCGGAATCTTTCTCCTACACCGCCGCTACATCTCTCGGCTCTCCTCCCGGTATCTAATTTAGCTGCCGTCGATCGAGTTCCTTTATTTTAAAAAGGCACTGGTTGCTCGGGTGGTCGTGGTGGATTTCTTGTGCCGGTAGCCTTGTGCCGATAACTCGCTAACCGCGAACCTGACTCTGGTCTTACTTGAGTACTTTAAAATATACCCGGGCACCGATTCGACTCGTTTTAAAGTCGCGGTTCCGAGGCTTGACAGCTTCTGTCGTCGTCGTCGCTGGTTTGATTTGTTTTTTTCTCGCTTCTCTTGATGACTGGCGCCCCCCCTCCCAACCCCGTCTTTTTTTGCCGGGCCTGAGTGGAGTCTGGAGTTTGAGAGAGCTGTTGTACGACCTAACATGAGCGAGGATCGGTTTGTCCAACACCTTCTATTCGATGCTTCATGCTTGTAGAGAATTTGATATCGACGGCCTGCTAAGTACGTATCATTGGATGCAGCTATTGGGCGGGTGAAGTGCAAAGGCGTTATGGTGTTGGAGGGGTCCAGGACTAGCGCCTAGCTAAGCGAATGCGTTACCGCCCCCCTATCTCAAAGCTTATCCGATCGACCCGAAGGTATTGATGCATCCACAGCCTCAAGCAGCGACCAGCCACTTCAGAGCATTGTTTACTCTTCTACAGACCGTGTCCGTCCCTTTGCGCTATTATTTTAAAACTTTGGTTAATGATCAAATAGTAATAAACCAAACGCCTAATAGGACATGGCTATAATACCGAAGCGAGACCAGTCACTTCAAGTAAGAATCAGCGATACCAAATCTTCTTAACTTTGATATAAAAGTCACTACTATAAGAAACAGGCGCAATGGCCCGCGGCGATACTAGAACTATCCCCGGTTCACCCACAAGGGCCGCTTAGAGAGTATAGGGCGACTTTACAGTCCCTAGTGAATTACCGTTAGTAGTACTTATGAGTCTAACTACGTACATTTACACTCCAAACCGAAGATAGAGCCCTAATACTATACCTATATACTATCCAGAGGCTGATATAGACGCGATACAAGATACAAGCAGCAAAAGACGCTTAGAGAAAGCGACTCCTCTTACAGCCCCTACCAGCTGGGAGGAAACGAGGGCAAGCCTGACGAGAGTGAAGCCGGGATCTGGCGCGAGCACTCGCTCCAAGCCCACCACACGCAAGATCAGAAGACGAGCCCGCGAGCAGAGACAGAGGCAGAACGGGACGAGAGAGGGGAATGGAGGCTCATTGGCGGGAGGTGTTGAGAGGATGTCAGGGAATCGCAGCCGGTACGCCTGAGCCTGAGTATGCGGCTGGACAGTTGACTGGAGCTGTGAAAACAGGTCGGCGTGAGATGGAGCTTCGAGTCGGCGACGCCGCGCAGCAGCAGGACAGAGAGGCGCTATGGGGGCGCTCGCTGACCCCGGCTCGAGAGGGAGATATTTCTGCGGCCGTTGCGGAGGAAATGGCGGGAGTGGATCTGGAGCGCAGGGGAGGTCTGTGAAAACTATCGAGGATTTCACGGGTAGACGGGCTTATTTTGTTGTTTTTGATGGAACTCTGCGTACTGCATGCGATAGACTGCGCTGGGTTAGAGGGAGACTTCAAATGGATTTTCGGACTTGTATTAAAAGCCCGGGGATATGGGTATCCGAGCTGGTTCTTGTATGGCGTCTTGTGCTGTGATTCACTTTTCAGAGATGTGGTATAACACGGTTCAATGCTCTCAATTCAATTTGGCCGCCCGTCGCCTCGCTTCCTGCGATCGCTTCACCTTTGCACACTCGTGGTTACAGATACACCTTTTTCTCGATCTTTGCAACGCCAGGAAAACACAATAAACAAGCTGCTTCAGGAGCACGCTACGACTTGCAACTCCCAACTTGCACCTTGCACCTTGCTCAGCAAATATGGCCGAGAAGAGAGAGACTGCCTTTCGTGCTGGTATGTGTTTTTAATCACCTCCCCACCCATCTCTCCTACGAAATATTTCCCTCTTCCCTGTCATGCTCCTTTTCCTCTCTGATTCTCCCACTCCCCTTCCTCTTCCTCATCCCTCACCACTCCTCTGCCTTTCTCCCAAACTAGACCTCACCCCTATCTCTTCCCCTCACAAGACAAAACAGAAACCATTACTTACCTCCTCGCAGCACGAAAAACTCACCCGTGCATCTCCCTCACCCCAGCCAACCCAGTTCAAAAGAGCCACACCCGCGAGCCTTTCATACACCCGCTAGCCAGCCATCCCATCTCGCCCACCTTCCAACCACCCCGCCACTTCGCCACCACCGCATCGAGCACAAACCTGCCGACGAATTGGGGTACGAGTCAATTCTCGTTGACGCCGAGTTATGCAACCGCGCCTGCGCTCTCATCGCCGACTTTCCCGACGGCGATTCATGAGGAGGGTACTGGCAATGGAGTAATAGGAAAAGTTGTCTCGTTTTCGCATTTGCCGGATTGTGTCGTTAGACTGGACTCCGAGCTAGGAGCAGGAGCCGGAGAGAGGGAGGAGAAAGAGGCAGAGGAGAGGAAGAGGAAAAGGGCGAATAGGAAGAGGCAGCTGACGCCGGAGGAGGAGTTTCGATTTGAGAGCATTGGATTTGAGGGGAGGGTAGAGGTATGGGGGATTTCTTTTTGCTGATTCCTTTCCATTTCGACTTCCTATATCCTCCCGACGACAACTGTTTGACGTGGTGGCAAAGAGAAAGAGAGACACGGATGAATGGATGAGAACTGGACGAGAGTTTGATAAATAAAAAGACAAAAGAGGAGAGTGCCGAGCTGACAACATGCGTGATAGCGGCCCGAGCCCACGATCAATCGCGTCACGAACTTCCACGACGCCTTCTTCCGCCGCACATGGGCCAGCTTGAAAGGCAAGCTAAGACGGGTAAAGAGGAGCAAGGCAGAGAGAAAGCAGAATGCGCTGATTGAGGCCGAGGAGCGCGCGGCTATGGAGCATGATGAGGTGGCCTGCTATACGTCTGGCCATTCGTAGATGGATCTATTGACTGTTGGCTGAGGGTAGTGTCTCTGCATTGCTCACTGGCTTTGCGGGTCTCTCTGCGGGTAGATGGTCTCCTTTGTGGATGGTGGATAGTGACCTGGACTTTGATAGACTTTGCTGTGCCTGCTGAAGGCTGGCTTGCTAGGTAGATTAGAAAATGCAATAGAGCTCAGCTTTGAGCCTGCAGGTGTGATGGCTTGAAGGAAAACCGCAGAACTGGCATATGGATCGAGAAGAGATCACAATGGAATTGATAGTGGAGGACGCAACAAAATGGCTAGCTTGACATGGAGGAAGCGGAAAGCAGGACATAAGGTAGAGGGCAAAACAAGTTTCGTAGGACCAGTCTGAAGATTCTGTAGCTTCTTTCACAGAGCAGGAGGGAGATAACAAGAGCTTGTAGAACCGGCTTGCAGAACTAAGTGGAGGAAATCAACGCAGAGAATGGCATGAAGAAGAGGAAATCAGGGGCATTCTTACATGCCCCAGTCTCTTCCAACCCTTCTCAGTCCTATACCCTCTCAGTCCAGAACCAGGGAAGCCGGCAGCATTCGGCCCACCCTTCGTTTCGGGCATCTAGAGTCGAGTCATCATTCCTACAGTACTCATACATCCTACGCCAGCAATGCAAACATGTACAGCCCAGTCCACCCATCAACCGACTCTGTCCAGCCGATTCAATTTTCTCGATGTTAAGATCTGGCTTCTCGTCCTCTGGCCCCTAACCGGGTAGCCCATCGCGTGTCTCCTGCCCCTATGCGTGCCCATTTCCCTCAGCCGGTTGATGTTCGTCCGTAGCTCACGCCGCAGATCATTTTCGATCTTCAACTCAGTCAGGTCGACGTTCAGCGCAATAATGGTTTTGGTCGGCACGTCGCCGACTTTGGCGCCTGGGAAGATAGAATGTTTTGCAAGGAGGCGCGCGGAATGCTGTTTGCCGATGCCGTAGAACGTCTCGAGACATTTCTGGGGGGGTTAGAAGAAGCTGAGCTGATCAATGGCTGAGGTGCGCACCTTGATGACGCGAGATTCCGCGAAGTTGACGCTAAATATGAACACCTATGGGCATTAGTATCAGAGAATGGAAATTTGGAGATTGACTCAACTGACCATAGTGACGTTCGAGCTACTGCAGCGTAAATCCTCCGGGTAGTGGTGGTATTGTCCTGGTGTTGTCGAGTTGAATTCGAAATGCACGGGCCATACACTCACGTGATGAGTGTTTTCGACACGGTTTCGAAATACAAGCTCCCCTTACCTCTCCCCCCCTTCCCCCCACCCCACCTACCTCTCTTCATATGTTTTCATCTCAACCACCTCTACCATCACATCCCCACATCACCATCAATTGAATACCTCCGCGTCTGAAAATGCTTGCCCTCCAGCGCTTCATCGCGTCGGCGTTGCTGTTTCTCGCCATCACAGTCGCCTTCCTCTCGAAGTCCGCTGAGGCCGTCCAGGGCCCCAAGATCACTCACAAGATCTACTTCGACATCAGCCACGGTGATGAACCCATGGGTCGCATCGTGATGGGCCTGTATGGCAAGACTGTCCCCAAGACGGCCGAGAACTTCCGCGCGCTGGCCACCGGCGAGAAGGGCTTTGGATATCAGGACTCGACCTTCCACCGTGTGATCAAGGGCTTCATGATTCAGGGCGGCGACTTCACCAAGGGCGACGGCACAGGGGGAAAATCCAGTGAGTTTCTGCGGATGCGTGTGAGGAGCTGATAGGGACTAACGAACTTGATGCAGTCTACGGCGAACGATTCCCTGATGAGAACTTCAAGATCCAGCACTCGAGGGTCGGTCTCCTGTCTATGGCCAACGCCGGTCGAGACACCAATGGCTCGCAATTCTTCATCACCACCTCGACTCCAGGGTAAGTCCTAACGAGAGCATTGGCACATATATCTCCCTTATCACACTTCTGCCGTTCCTCATGCATTATAGCGGCTAACCTTCCCAGCCACCTCAACGGCAAGCACGTTGTCTTCGGCGAGGTCCTCGAGGGCTACGAGATCGTCCTTAAGATCGAGGACGTACCTAAGGGCGGTGGAGACAAGCCCAAGGCCGCCGTCAAGATCACGAAGAGCGGCGAGCTCCCCGTGCCAGAAGAAGGTATCCACGCGGAACTATAAAGTACCTTTCCTATCTGCAACTTGCTCGTCTGGCCGAAATGCTGATTCGGTGCGTCCTCGATCGTAGCTGAATACGGACATGCCGAATTTGTCGCTGGCATGGAAGAAGTGGACGATGCTGCTGCTCCTGCGTCGCCACCGGCGTCTGCCGGCGATGCAGAGAAGACATCTAGTCCTGTTGTCTCAACGCCTGATACCGAGTCCGAAGGGCAGGAGGCTGGCTACAGCTTGATGCAGAAGGGACTGTTCTTTGCCGTAATTTTGGGCTGCGTCGCCTCCTGGATGAAGATTCGCAGTAAGAAGGGAAAAAGATATGCGGAAAAAAGCATGGCTTGATCTGTAGAATATTCTATTCCTGCGTTTGAGCTTTCAATCTACGCTTTTGTAAACTGCTCCCGTCATGTACTGTATACTTCACAATTCTTTTTTATCAGTACCCGTTGACCGAGGGCTAGAGAACAATTTAGACTGCTTCGTTGGTCACCAAGTGGTTTCTATGGAGTATTCGTTCCTCGTTCAAGTGACGAGAATATCATCTATGTCATGGGCGCAGAGCTCCAGCAGCAACATCCATCTCCTCGCTTAAATTTGGATCTTTTGACTCGCATCTGTGGTCGGAAAGATTTTCTCTACTTGTACAGCATTGACCTTGAATTCTCCTTCTTTTTCCATGAACAATTCTTTGACACACATAAGCCCCCTGCAGAGCCTATTACCGCTGTACAGGCCAGGAAGCTGAAACATGATCTATACACTGCTGGGGGGGCATTGAAAGCACAAACCATCGGCTATAGCAAGTATCTTCATCTCCCAGTCTAAGAAGCGCCACATCGAAACTCTTACTCTCACTGCTGTTCGGTTTGAAGAGACATAGGAAGTTTGGCTTTGGGCCCGGATGTCGACAAAACTCGAGGTGTGCCACCATTTTATCGTTGTGCCTTCAGACCTTACGATGTAAGCTCAGCTGAAAGGCAGTACGACATAGTTCTTACACCAAACGGTCGAGGAATCACCCATCCTCTCTTGATCTTTCCATGGTAAAATGCTGACCGTGTGCTCAAGCAGCTCATTGTGGCGACTATTCACCTAGCTATGGATGTCGCATCTCCTGATGGTTGGAGCAGCAAGGAGCAAAATCCGGGTAGCTTGAGCCTTTGCATGCACATTCGCTTCCAGCGGTCTTTTCTGGGAGTGTTTGCTGCCCATCTCCCTATCAGCGCGGTCTGGTTTGTTCATGGCCGAGCTTAGCAGAGCATTGTGGCATCAATCCCTCCAAAAGTCATGGCCAGGCCTCCCGCGCGCAGGTCCTTGGTATACCGACAACGCCTTCAGCCGCCTACGCAGCACAGCACGATTGAAAGGTTCTTCTGTTATATAACAGCCGGTCGACGTGCCATCCCCCGCTGCCAAACACCTGTTTTCTCTCCTGGCCAAGTACGAGGGCGTTTGTCCTTGACGTGCGTACGACTCGAAAAGCAGTTTGATTCCAGATGCAGTCTTCAGCTGGGCCCTGTATTGGCAGCTCTTGTACTCGCCAGCATGCATGCAGCACCCCTGGGCGATATCTTCTGTGCTGACCTGCTCGGTCCCTGTCTTCAAATAGCATCGCACGATGCTTTTCCGTCTCGATACTTCTGGGGATCGGCTGTTACGTGCGCCCGCGAGCGATGAGAGCCTCTCGTGCGCCACAATCTGTTGCTGGAGGCTTGAACAAGCTGCTCCTGCACGCAACTCTCCAGATGAGCTGTGAAGATTTGGGATGGGGAGAAGTCTTCTTTTCTCCGGGAAGCGTCAGGGTCGGGGCTATGCCCGGTGTTTATATCATGGCATTCTGAGGGAGGAAGATTCATCAATCGAGAATTCGGGGAGTTGGGGCTTTTGGGGCTGGGAGGTATATAAGAGCTCTCCCCAGGCTGGGTCTAGAGTTGGAAGCAGCATCTACAATTCTTTACTCTTCATCTCCAGTACCCGCTCATATCTCACTATCACTACACTCCCTTTCTTCATCACTGTCCCAAATCTCACCTCCCACCTCCCACCTCCCACCTCCCATCCAGATCAATCTATACCTCAATCTGCCAGCCTGCCCCAGAATGCGTCTCCCCCTCTTCACAATCACCCTCTCCCTCCTCCCCAGCATTCTCGCCCTTATTCTACCATCCCCAGACCCCCCTCAACTCCTCGGTAAGCGTATCCCCATCGTCTCCCTCGGCCTCGCAAAGACCTACGGCGTCCTCGCCTACACAGCCCTCACCTCCACCGGCGCCACGGTCATCACTGGCAGCTGTGGGACCTACCCAGGCACCGCCATCACAGGATTCCCGCCAGGCGTGTGCACCGTCTCGACATCGGCGGGGGGCAGTGCTGCGAGTGCTGCCCAGGCTGCTTGTATGTCTCTCCCCCTTCTTCCCCCTATTCTTCCTTGGTCTTCCGCCGCTGTTTTCCTCTCAGGGCCAGGTTTGAGATTGGATCTGGGACAATGCTCATCTGTGTGATGGGACAGGCGGAACGGCATACAACAATGCGCTTGCAAACCCGACCACTACCTCCCTCGCCGTCGCCAACCTTGGCGGCTTGACGCTCGGACCGGGGGTCTACACGCCCTCAAGTATTTCTGCTACGCTTTCTGGGACGCTGACGCTCAATGGCGCGGTATGTCCCCAGCTGTTCACTTCGCATCTTTCTCTCTGAATCGACTACATCTCCCACCCCTCCATCTTCTTCCCTTGCTCGGCTTCGATCTCTCTTCCATGCTGCTCTCCTAATCTTCTTCAATCACCCGCGTTCATGCTACCGCGTCTGACTTGACCATCTAAAACAGGGGAACCCCAACGGCCAGTTCATCTTCAAGATCAGCACGACATTTACCACCGCTGCGCTGTCGAAGATCGCCCTCATCAACGGCGCGAAGGCTTGTAATGTGTACTTCGCCGTGGGCAGCTCGGCCAGTATCGGAGCGCAGAGCGCGCTGGTGCGTCTCCGTCTCTCTACTTTCTCTCTTGAAACTTGAGCTCCGCATCCCCCCCCCCCCCNCCCCTCGCGCCCCGTATCCCCAGAATCACACCAACGGGTCTACAGCAGAGGAAGTATCTTTTGAATTATAGCGATGTGCTGACGTGATGGTGCGGTTCGTCAGCAAGGCAACATCATCGCCTACACGAGCATCAGCGCCAGCAACGCGGTCACGAATAGCGGGACTTGGTGTGCGCTCAGCGGCGCTGTGACACTGATTAATGATAAGTTGGCTGCATTGACTACTTGTACTTCTGCGTAGGTCTGACGGGTAGGGGCGGTAGCAGAGGAGAGCGAGGGGCGATACGTGAGAGGGAATTATGACTGTATTTACGGCTTTCGTTTTCAAAAAGAGATGTTGAGCGAAGGATTCCTTGGAAAACTCAACTATCATCTGGAGAGATTATCACGTCTCGTGGCCAATGGCTAAGGATCTTTCGCGATTGGCTCTCAATAGCTAATACTTAAGCGAGTCTGTTTATTAAAGTAGGAACTCAATCTTATAAATCTAAGAGATCATACTCAAAGTAATATCTTAATATTCTTGCTTACTTGATACAAGATACCCCTTTAAGTTTAAGTTTAGGTTTGGTTGTCTAATCTACTTGGAATTTCAGCATCTGGACTTTTAAGAATTTATGAATAGGGAGAGAATTATTGCATTTAGATGAAGTGGTACACAAGAGGGTGTACTTAGACGAACAACTTTTTAAATAAATACAAATAATTCATACCTGAATCAAAAGATGAAAAAGTAAAAACCAGCTACTAGGGTACGTGTCATATGAAGATTTATATATAAGTACAAGTACTAGAGTAATTTTGTGCTAATAAGATATGACGTATAAGAAATACCTCGTATAACATTTATTTAATTGCGATCTTTCACGAGCAGCCTCACCTTAGCTTCGCAAATTTCTTTCCCTATGCCAATGCCAATGCTTATACTTATGCTTGTGCCTATAACTCCGCGCAGTTCCTAGTCATTCCTGCCCCTCATATTGTGGACTGAGACTTTCTTGTCTAATAAAAAGTATAGGTGTATGATCAGTCGGCGGCGCTATACTGTAACATACTCCCCGACCCCTTTTCGAGCGTCTGGAGATGATAATTTTATTGAGAAGGAGAACTGTATTCTGGAATAGTTATACTCTATACATAGTTTCCTTAGCTTAGCACGTCTGCGTACCCTTAAGGAGGTCCTAGGAGTATAGGCAAACGCTTGTACCTTCCAGACAAAAACCAATACTAATACCGCCAATACCATTACCACCACCACCAGTACGACTAATACTACTACTACTAATAATGCTTAGAAAAGAGTTTCCTTGGGAAGCTATTCGCAGCATCGGATCAGGTCAAGCCCCTCGCTTAGTATCAGCATTCCGAAGCAAAACACAGGCGGCCTCCCCTTTGTTCTTAGACTTATTTTGAAAAGTGAGATTGAGCTTGAGATTTGGATCTTAGAAGCCCTTCAACTCTTCCTATATTCTCTGATGTTCTGATTCTCCAATGTTTTCTAAATGAGATATCATTCATAGTGCTGGGTTGCATCAGGGACGTGTAAAGCCCCTGCAGGTGTGTGGATATGCCAAAAGCAAAATATAATCTTTCTAGCACGTTTTCGTGGCGTTATTCTATTTAAGTCAAGCTGGGATTTATATCGAGGCACTAAGCATTCCCGACACATTCCCCTCTTACACCCCGTTACAAGCTAAAGAATAGAGGTTATAATGTGACTTTTCCTACGAAGAATCACTTTACATCAGCTTCTAAGTTCTCCCTCCCCCTGATATCTTATTATGATCTTGTGCTCAGAGCACATCATGATATTGTTGCGACTGATTGACTGAATAACCAAGTCCCTCTCATCGCACCACAGCACCTGAGGCTCAAACCCAAGGTCACTCCGTCGTTGCCCACCACCCCGCCATTCGGTCCTCTCTTTCAATCACAAGCCGGCGGACAACTAAAATGGCCGTTATCGAGGCACTGAACTACGACGCTGACTCGGAATCTGAACAAGCCACCACGCATAATATTGCTGGACGATGCGATAAATCCACTGCGCTCGACAAAGCCGCCTTCGCGGCTCAGAGCCGTGACGTGAAAGCCTCGGATGCGAGCCCAGATACTCGAGCTGTCAGCCTCCACTACTCTCCGCCCTCACTTTCTCAGGCGACCAACTCGACGGCCCAACAACAGTCTCGAAATTACAACACGGTATTTCAGCTGAGGGAGAACGCCACTCGATCAGTCTCAGCACTCGAGACGGACAGAGAGCAATACCCCTTGGGAAGCCAAAGCACCATGAGCGATTCATCGGCCATATCTCGCCAGCTAAGCCTACATGCGGATTTTCCCGCGTTCGAAACCCCCTCCAGAAAGCGAGAGGCTGCATCTCCGACAAGCGTGGTACTCCCAAAACGACCCAAGGTGGGCTTTCTTTTCATAAATCCTCTGGCAGCTGTCGAGCTCAGTAACAGATCCCTTGGTGGAATGTTGACGTTTCGTGGGGGAATGCTAACTTATTCTGACATTCTAGCTCGATGGCAATGCGGGAATGGGGAGGTGAATTTAGTCTGGTCAAGACTACGCTAGGCATTTATGATAATGGAGACAGCTGCGTGAAGCAATCAAAATATTTTCCATCCCAAACTCTGCTCTGGGCCTCTTCCATGGTTATAAAGCCAAAAGTCTGGAATAACCAATGAGGTGTTGACGAGGTCCAGTCAGCTACAGCACTAGATATACAGATATACGAGCAAGCCAGGGTTCTCAAGTATCCAGCCTAAGAAAGAAATAATAGATGAATTTCTTCATGAACCAACACTTTTTATTGTAACTATGGCTACGTATGGTTGTTATTTAAAAATCGTAACCCTCTGGTCAGGTAGAGCTGTTCCGTCAACACAGAATTTCGGAACACAGACATAACCATTGAATGCTACTTGCCTCTAGTAATTATATCTGAGCTCATTCTCAGAAGCTCTTTTCTGATGCGTAATGTCTCTAATTGCTCAGCAGGCTCACTCTACCTACAGCCAAGCAATCTGATTTCTCCTCAGCCTTCTAGACTGCTCAAGCGAGCCGACAAAAGTGTAGCCAGAGCTTGTGCTACTACATCTTTGAGCAAAGGAATGGCATTTGATCTTCAATCATGAGTAAAGAACTCATGTTCATTGAAATATTGATTGTAAAGCAGTCGCATCTGAAATTGAACAGCTTGCCATGCTACTATGATCACTTCAAAGATGCATGTTGTTTCTGAGGGGTAAAGCTGGCAGAGCTTGAGTCAAATACCAATGCGATACAAATATTGCTTTCTAGATTCTGCCGAGAAGCTGACGGTTCTTGAGGTATCCGTTTATAACATGGCACTGGCGCGACTTTGTTTTTTTCCGAAGACATCGTTCATTCCGGCTGTAAAGAGGTACAGACTTGTAAGGATCTCGGGTCAGTCAAGTCTATAAGTATTATCTCCATATATTTTCAATAATATGAGGCCCTAGATGAGGCGTGATAGTGCTTCGCATGAGCTACGATGGCAGGAAGTCTTCATCCGCCATATCACGTGACAACTTTAAATCAGCCGCGATACTGAAGAGAGCCGAAAAATGAGAACTCTATAAAAGGAGTTTCGAAGGAGTCAGTGCATAAAAAGACACTAAGCTAGGAGATGAAAGTAAGATCTTCAAATAAATATATCTTGTTCTTATTTCATTGGAGTGATTCGTCGAAGGTGTATTTGTTGTCGGCAAGAAGGGAAGTTCTCCGTCTTTACTTAGCTGCCTTTTTAGGATCACACAGCTATTGATCAGGGGCTCATTCTACGTAAGAATTTGCAATTTGCTCTTGTTTAGATCGGTTTGCAACAAAGCAACTACGTATTAACCAAACATCATTCCAGTTTTCCCTAACAACTACCTTCTGCCCAACTACCGCCAGAGGACAAAGACCTACAATGACAATTACAGAGTTCGGATAAATGGGCGTGGATCCTAGTATCGTTACGATAAGCTAAACAGTTGGAGAAGGCCAGATCCTTATCATAAATCTACGAGTCGATTGCTACAGCGCCCGGCGCTCCGCGTCGAGTCTACTGGGGGCTCGGAGCCGGAGACCCGTCGAGGATCTGGGATTTCTTCGACTGGGGCTCGCTGGAGCAGCGCGAGCAACTCGTAAGGACGTAGGCGCCTTTTCTTGAGAGACACGGCTCATGAGCTAAGATTGTTATTTAGATTCGGTATTGAAGCAGTGAAAGACTTCCCGCTTATACGCACCCATGGAGAGTTCACAAAGCATATTGCTTTTACACCACATCCAGCTACCGCTCTCCATTCGCCAGCGACAGAAGCAGTCCTGGCATGTTTTGCCTCTGATATCGCAGCCGAAAAGGAGGAGAAAGCCCAGGCCAGATGCTAGCACTTGGTAGAGAGAGAGATCGCGGACAGTCTAGATATAGAGAAAATTGATCACGGATGGGGTGCCGAAGGATCTTGTAGTCGGAGGCGAAGAGCAGCAGAAGAGCTTGCTTCTTGCGGCTCTTATTTGGTTGGCCTAGCATTGATGCACGTTTAGAATGTGAGAAGAGCGAGAAGTATCAGGAGAGTATGGAGCTGATCGGAAGCATCGAGGGGCTAGTCAAATTGTTGATTTTGCATATCTACTGCAGAACTTTTGAAGTAGAGCGGACTTGAGACATCAAAAGCTCCATGGCAATTAGCTCTCAAGTTTTCTTTCAATTCAACTTTCCCGTGGAGCTTTCGGTAGGATCTACACATGCAAGTGTGGAATATGTGGAGTTCTAATATCAATTACACTCGTTAATGTTGAAACCCAATCATCTCAATCTTTTATAGTGCTGATAATAAGTGAGAAGAATTCGAGCTGGATATTCCACTAAAAATTTCTACAAAGGTTTAACTGAAAGATTTGTTCTAGGCTTTGTAACGACAGAGGTGAAGCACGCACGGCCTACTCTCTCGGCCTTCCGGCTGAAAGGTTGGCTGGCACATAATCAATATGTAATTTCTCTGGGAGGATTGATCTATTTCTATATCTCAGATCTCATCACACAACCATTCGATTGATTTTCAAACATCGTAGGGAAAATATTCCAGTATTGACCCACGGTACTGTCGCCCAGACTCCACGATCTTGACACTCGGCAAACTTCCTTCGAACCGTTGACCTCAGCTACATCCTGCTGTGTACTATGGTGTAGTATATAGAGAAGTAAATTCAGCTCAATAGCGTCGCGGCTTGGCGGCCTCATAATTAAGGGAACAGCGGAGAAGAGGAATACATGGAAGGAAGTACGAGAGGGGCATCGTATGTAAACAGATTCGCCATGTTGAATTTCGACAGCATCAAAAAGGATCAGAATCAATTCCAAAAGATAGAAAACAGCGTAGTCTTAGCACCTTGGATAGGACAGGAAGATTGCTTTGATATGTCTTGATCAGTGACTACTAAAACCATATCATAGCATCGCTTCAAAGTCCGTTCTAGATGTACCTTGATAGGATAAGTTTCTGTTCGCCACGCACTCTCAGATGCAATACTTGATCCCTTCAATCTATCTCCATCTTGAGTTCTCCTTCCTCCTTCACTCCCGATCTCTGCCTCTCATTCGCCTCCGTCTCCCTCAGCAGACTTAGGAATCTTGGCAGAGCCTACCCCGAGTAGCGGGCATAGGGACTCACTCCATGTAGTTCCTTTCGTGAGCAATGGCTGTCTCCCTGCTCCTAGCCGCTGTCTTGACATCGTCGGATGGCGCAGCGAATACGTCGGCTCTTCGATCGTCTGGTTTGATCTTGAAGCTGAGACGCTGTGGGATTTTATTCCTAGATTTCGTGGATTTCGTGGATTTCATTGATTTCATGGGTATGTTTGGTCTTCTGGATTTCCTGGATGTCATAGGCGTCTTCGATCCCGGGGGTTCCGGGGTGAGCTCTCTGCTCAGGTGCTCAAGGTGATTTTCGATCTCTTGTAGCTTTGTGTCGGTGGTATCTGGCTTTGCGACGATCAACAAAATGTTTGCGAGATGCTTTGATATTGCCGCGATACGTTGCGTGCGCGTGGGTATCGGCATTCTTGACGTTGCTGCTTCTGAGCTTGGAGGGAAATCTTGGGGCTCGTGGCTTTCACTGGTGTAGGGTTTGAGGACGAATCTTGTGGTGTAGGCTTCTATAGGTTTCAATTTGCGATGTAATTGAAAAAATTGTCCCGCAAGCCTTCAGCCTTGATATCGCCGTGCTTCACCTTCAAAATTTAGCTAAAATTGATTGCATTTCAAGTTTGTAGCCAGAGGCGACGCTCAGCTGACAGACGGTAATAAGAGCTGGAGCAATAGTTTTTGTATTTTACCTATAGCCTTGATATCTCAACCGGCCTGTTCTGGTTCTCTACCAACTTGATATTTACATGCAAGTAGAAGCATTTAGCTTGGTTTACCATTTACGACAGCCCTACTAACCCCATAGCCCGGAAATTCTTACCATTCGGTCCACTATACCAGATAATACCTTCCCAGAAATTGCTAGTTTATTCGCTTTCTATGTTGGGGCCCTAAAATGACTCATTTCTCGGCACCTCGAGCAATGTTTACTTCCACTCGTTTAAGCGAGACTGACGCGAAGTGACGCCGACGTACTTGAAATTTGATTTTCGAACCTCTCTTTAGAGGTCGACAACCCATTTCCACTGAGGAAGATCTTGGAGTGAGGGATACTGTACACTCTAAAGGTATTTTGAATTGCGAACTCATGAGGCTGATTTCGACCGCTGTTACTGAACAGCTTGACAGTATCCTATTCCACAAATTATTTAGGCGCGACGCGAAAGGCAGAGACCTTAGCTCACTACTGCCATCATATACCAAATTTTCCGGGACCATTACTACTATGCATGTGCGGTCCATCTATATACCAGGACTGTTTAGTGTACTGGAGAGGTCGGCTAGTGATGCTAAACACTCGATGCTCACCCTTAGCGTCTGTAGGATAATGACCTGAGTTTCTATTATTGTTAAATTTAATTTCGACAGTTAAGAGCGCCATTTTGAAAATAAGTAACACCGATTTGTACTTGAAGAAAGCACTAGGGCATATCTTCATACGGGAGAAATACCTCTGCGGAGTATAATTACTTTCTTAGCCGTAGCTTGATATCAAGTCTGTGATAGTCTGACTTACCCCCCTCCCCTTATCCCGGCCCGACCAAATTTCGATCATTATTTGTGGGCAAATCTATGTGAGGCAGGAATGATTTAAACATAACGGGTACAAGTAACAAGACTGTGTGTAAGAAACAGTGATTTAAGCAGGAAATCGGTACTGCATGCTGAATGCTCAAAACAATACACATTGAGGCCAAATCATTCCTTAAGAGTGCTATAACTTTGTGAAGCGAGCATAATTTTGATCCGAGTAGATAGTACGTCCATCCACTAGCTCTTTTGGATGATGGATCAGCCTAGCATTAGAGTCCACCAATATTTTCAAACACCTTCTGTGTCAGATACCATCCATTTCCGTCTAACTCAAGGAGCTTTCTCAATCTCCACAACGCGGAAATCTTAAATTACAACCTGACACCCGACAGCGGCATTCTCATGCTGCAAGCTTACGACCGCAAAGCTAGCGCCGGCTATCAATATTAGATCTAGTTCTCGCCTAGAGAAGCAACAAGGTAATCTTCTGTACTGCGCTACTTATAACTAATGACTTATGAATATATTACTTATGAAAACACATTTATTGAAAGAATACATGGTTGTTGAGAAGATCACTTATAGCAGATTATCATAGGTCAAAACTAACTTATCCTTCTCAATCTACGCAAAATCGTGTATGGCGAAGATCAGAGGTTTACATGAGATAATTGCTAATCAAATACAGTGTCCCCAAATTCACCGTGGATTATCCTTTCAATACACACTCCTAAACACCTCCCTAGTAGAAACGCAAATCTCAGATACCTAGGATAGCTAGCTCTCTTCTCCGAGTACGTGAAGAGTCTCGCGAGTTTGATTAGTCGCTAGCTGAACAAGTCGCAGGACTGTAAACAACATCAGCAAAAACAGCAGCATAGAATGCTAAAGCCTCAAGGAACAACATCATCTGAGCAGCTGTTGTCCTCAGGCGCGCTGGTAGTCCCACGTACGGTCAATCCGTGTGAAGTTCAAGCCCAAGCGCTGATATCAAGTAAATTAATAAGTTCAACTTATCACTTGATATAGAAGCATCCTTTCACACGCGATCAGCACTAGTGCATTCAGGGCTGATGCCAGCTTACATATCTATATTCACATTTTTAATTGCTGGATTCGCATCAACATCAACTCCTCAAATACTTCTGCACCCCTTAAAGTGCTGTTGTCCTTGCGCCTCACTGGCTCACTAAGGCTCACTTGATAGCTTAAGCCCTATCCAGCTTTCAGGTGAAGTTCTACAATTATGGTTGTTTCGCATCCATGGATGATGAAGCAACCAGCATCAAGCACCGCAGCGTGAACGAAAAAGAAGAGAAATTGCAAACGATCTTGTATTATCAGGCCAGGCCTCTGCATTACTATATACACGTCCCTGTCACCTATCTGACCCTGTCCACTCACTCGCATCACTATCCAACGTATGCCTAGTCCTCTGAAAGCGAACATCCCCTTGCCAGAAATGCATACATCGACAGTAAGCCCCCCCATATGCAATGTAATGCAATGCAAGAAGCCCCACATTCCAGCCATGCAGGGATGAAGAAAAAACGCCACACGCCTGTAAAGCAGTTGAAAGAACGATATTCACATTTGCAATTCCATACATCCGTACCCCTCCTAGAGTCTTGGCTGACTGTTCGCATGTCCTCTTTCATGCCCGGGCAGAGGCGGCACAGGGTCACTATCGAACATATCTTCCAGATAAGCACTTGGGGCCCTCTCATTCCCTCCATAGCCGTGACTCAGATTCAGAGTACTCGACGAAGCCATGTGGTTCCTCTCGCCGACAAGAAAAGGACTGTCAGGCGGCGAATGTCCCATACTTCTAGCGCGGTTGTAGCCCTGGGACTCGGGTCTAAGATTTGTAAGAGAGATGGCTGGCTGGCCTTGCCCGAGATGGACTTGCGAAGAGCCGTTCGCGGCTGCAGCTGTGCCGGAAGCGTAGTATCCAGCAGGAAGATAGCTGCTGCCGCGGTTTCCGGGTTGCGCAAGACCGCCTCCTGCCGCGCCAGCGGTGGGAGAGAAGAATAGACTGGCTCTATCGGCTCCACCGTTGGCTGTTGTTGGACGAGCGGGCCTCCTGCCGCCTTTGGCTGCGTTACCCGAGACGGAGACGGTCGAGTCCCGGTCGGAATATTTGTAGAAAGGTGCTGCAGGAGCGGGAGAGCGGAACATGGCTTTTGTATCGACCACGTTGCGGTGTTGAGAGGCGCGTTGAACCGAGCGATGGAGAGACCATGCTACGAGGCCGCGCCAGAGCAACACACTCAGGGCCATGAAGCCGAGGATGGCTCCGACAACGATGAAGACTGTTCCCTCTGGTAGGCTACTCTCCTTCATAAATGGTGCATTGGTAGTGGGTGGAATGGTGGCCGTGACGGGCTGAATTGCATTCGAGAGTGTAGGGAGACCCGTCAAGCCGGCGCCGGTCGTTGTAGTCGCAGTTCCGGTGATACTCGCCGCCCCCGAAGCCTTGCCCGAAGTCCCAGAACCGGTGATGGACGGGGTGGCAGCGGCAGCAGAAGACGATGGTTCCGCAGAAGCCGAAGACGACGCCGCTGCGTCCGCGTTCTGCACTGCCGCATCCAGGTTGGGCAAGTCGTTGTTGCTCATTGTTGCAGTCGATCGTTGGCGATGCGGAGAAAGGGATATATAGAATCAAAGTCGTAGGCAGAAGTGAAGCTGCGACAGGTTCCGCGAGGCGCAGGGCCAAGGCTTGGTTCGATTCTTTCAAGTTTCTTGCCCAGCGCGTACAGCGAGACTCTGTTCCCACGTCTGCAGTTCACCCCCAAGCGACCAGATCTTGGGTATTCCTCCAGGAGATCGTATGCCGTGGCCCGGTAGAGCTTCGCGGCACAGTCTCGCTATCTTTCTCTCTCGCCTCGTCGTCACACAGAGGATATCCAGCTCCCGGATGGCCTCGAGCCCAAATGAGGTTCCTCCGAGGTATCTGCCGCTATCTGGAGCGAAGAATGCGAATCCGAGGCAGCAGATTGATGCAGGGTGGCGGGATGCTGGGAGATACAGCTGCTGAACGAACGTGAGAGACGGAGACGGAGGGAAAGATGAAGATGGAGATGGATGTAGAGATAAAGATAAAGATGGAGATAAAGATGGAGATGGAGATGGAGATGGAGATGTTGTGCGAGGGGTTCGCCTACGTCAAAAGAGAGGAAGCAGCTGCCGGTGCAGACTTCTCCTCTCGTGTTGGACGATGGCAGTTCCTGCATTCCATCTGTCAGTGCGTATCGGGTTTAGGGGATGATGCACTGACATCTAAATTTAGTTGAAGGGGCAACGGGCGGTGACGGCTGGCAGAACGGCCGTGGAGAAATATTTCTCACTATCGAACCGAGATGGAGACGTGCCCGGTGTAGATACTACAGAGACAGTTGACAGTTGACAGTTGCGCCGCTCGATTACTTGCAACAAGAACTCGATTCTGCCCTCGCTACCACCATCATGGGTACGGCAAAGAGGGTGCGCAAGTTCGGTGCCGTAAGTAATTGCCCATCACACTCTCTACATGACTTTTTCGAGAAGTTCCCCTCAGAAGCCCCTCAGCTAACCAGCCCCTCCAGGTCAAGCGGCTCATCGGTCAGAACGACGCCCGCCTGAAGAAGAATCAAACAAAAGGAGAAGATGAAGCCAAGAAGAAGGAGAGCGAGGCCCGGGCTGTGCGCAAGGTGCCGCAGGTGTCGTCGGCGCTGTTCTTCCAGTACAACACGGCACTGGTGCCGCCTTATTCGATTCTGCTCGATACGGTGAGTTGCGCTGCAGAAGCTATGGCGTTTAGGATGGATAGAGGAGAGGGAGAGAGAGAGAGAGGAGAAAAGCGCTGGGCTAGGCTGACTGAGTCCCAGAATTTCCTCTCCCATACTGTACAGCGCAAGCTCCCGCTGCTGGAAACGCTGATGGATACGCTCTACGCAAACTGCATCCCCATCATCACCAGCTGCGTAATGGGTTTGTCTTCCTCTGAGCGAGAATTCTCTCCCAATACAGCCAAACACTCGCTGACAAGAGCACGCGCAGCCGAACTTGAGAAACTCGGCCCCAAATACCGGATTGCCCTGCGCATAGCCCGCGACGAGCGTTGGGAGCGGTTACAATGCGATGTACATCTATCTCCCTTCCCTCCTTTCCTCCCTTTTGTCATCTCATCCCCCGCACTCCCACTCCCACTCCCTCACAATAACCCTCGCCTCTCAATACCATACCATACCACGCTACACCATACTATATGCGTACTTCTCCAGACCAAAGCACTAATACCCACCCCTCCACAGCACAAAGGCGTCTACGCCGACGACTGTATCGTCGATCGCGTTATGAAGAGCAAGATATACCTCGTAGCGACCAACGATCGCGAGCTGAAGCGACGCATCCGCAAAGTCCCTGGTGTGCCCATCATCTCCGTCGCACGGGGCAAGTACGTGATCGAGCGGCTGCCGGATGCGCCTGAGAAGTGAGGAACAAACATGTGTGCTTTGCTGTGCTGTTTAGTGTTACGCTCTTTTTGATGCTGTTCTGTGGACATCAGCCTGCCCGCTTCCCTTCGGACTTCGGCCAAGGCGGGCATCCAACGGCGTTTGGAGTGGTAAAAGAAAATGGCATGAAGGGTATCGCGGCGACTCGGAACCCCGATTAAGAAGAGGGTATGCATGGCGTTCGGCAGACATTTTGAAATTCGATTGAATGAATGAACGGCTCTTCGTAGTTAGGACGCTTAGGCTCGCATGGCCGGTCTGAAAAAGAAAGAAAAAGGCCAAGAAATGGTTCGATCCCATGAGCGGAGGTGAGGTACCTGCATACCACGCTTGCGATTCTAGTCTTTTAACGCGCCGGCGGCAGCTCTCCGTAATGCATCTGATATATGATGCTCGTGTCGCATTGTTGTATGTCCAATGCTGGTTACATGGGAGCTACCGTAGTGTCAAGGAACTCATAATAGTAGTACACGATTGCCGAAGATATTTCTACCTCGAAAGAGGGTATGAATGACTGACTACATTCCTGTTGCATATACATCTCATCGGAGATCAACACAAGGAGGGAAAAGTAAGAAATCAGAAGGCCGTCCCATTGCATACTCTGTATAAATACCAAGCTCAAACGCTTTGATCCTCTGAAAGACCCTGGCTAACGTTCGTTCTCCCTGCTCAAACTTAAACTAAGACTCGGGTTCAAATAGCTGGCTATTGCTGTTTCTTTTGCGCCGCAGGACCCATCTCCTTATCAAACGCTCCATACGAGACTTCCAAGCTGGAGATCGCGCTGATGCCCACCCAGAGAATAGAGAGGAGCAGCAGGCTGACGAGCAGGCCCATGAAGAGACCTGTTACCTCTGTCAGTAATTTTCCGAGTTTGTTCCGTCTCTCTTTTTCTGCCTTACGCAAGCACCAAAGCTCGGGGTGCGTATTCATAATATAGGGAGAAGTGGATGGGAATTAGGAAGTGGGAAGGCGACATACCAGGCGAGAGGAACTGATACTTCTCAAACAACGGTCTCGAATCGGTCGAGTTCGTCTCCGCTCTCCCGCGGCTCCACAGGTCCCTCTTGAGATCCATGTGAAGCGGTTCCGCAAAACTGGCTTCGTACACGATCTGCTTCTCCGTCTGAACGGGTACGACAGCCGCGGGCGTCGTCTGGTAGATGACAGTGTACGACGAACCGGGGAGATTCTTGAGGAGTGAGAAGAGCTGTGCGTCTGTTTTTGGAATCCGTCAGCAAAGTTCCGCCGTAGTAACCGAATATTCAAAGCCTGGCAGATATTCTCGGGGCATAAAGAAACGGAAGGGCCACACACCATTATCCTCAATCAGAGCCTTCCTATTCTCCCCCAAAATCTCAGGCAATAGCCCATCAATGACCATCTTCTGCCCCTTGACATCCCCTTGCCACTCTCCAAGCGCAACCCTTTGTACCCCACATTCCCTGACGAGGAAGTCCACGATCACGCCCCTGTGAGCCACTGTTCCGCCCACCACCTCCGAAACACCAAGACGTGTCTTGACGCTGTGGTGAGAGGCTGCATTCTTCAGGTGGTGCGCGTGGGCACGTAGTTCGGAGGAGAGGAGTGAGGGCTGCGCGAGCACAAGGTAGATGTCCGAGGGGCAGGAGGCGAGGAGCTGTTTGGTGGAAGAGAGTACCGAGGACGAGGACTGAAGTTCTGCCGAGGGTATGTCCTTCGTTGGCAGACTAGATCAATATTAGCACATCATCAACAGTCAATGGAACTGGGACATTGAAAGTGTCATGGAAGAACCAGTTCCAGGTTCAGATCATCTCAGTCTCTATCACAATTTATGCAACTTGGGTGTCTGGAATAGATGCAGCGAACGTACCTCTCGCTCGAAAACATTAAGAAGGGACTCGTATCTTTGAATGCATATGTGCACGCTGCTGTCGCCGCGACAGCGACTAGAGAGAGACGCATCGTGGCTGTTTCTCGAGATAGTTGTTTAACACATTTAATTGAGATTGATGATGCCCAGCTCGAGCTTGATAGCAGCCTTCCTCCGTCCGCTCTTGGCGCTTCCGCCTGCGCGGTGGAATCCCGCCGCCCCGCAAAAAAAGTTCTAGCTCAAGCTGAATTGTATTCCCTCCACCTTCAATGGAACCCAAGCCTCAATTCTCTCACACCCAGCCCGACCTGACTTCTCTATCCCACGGCCAGGAAAAAAAAATTCAAGAGATCAAATGGACCCTCATCATCTCGTCCCCGGTATTTTCCTGCACCCGCGCCCGAAAAAGAACATCCTCCCCGCGCCGAACAAGCGGCGCAAAACTGAGCACAAGATCGACGAAATCAGCTTCGACGACACGAGCCGCGCGGATTATTTGACGGGCTTTCACAAGCGGAAGTTACAGCGGGCGAGGCGAGCGCAGGAGGAGGCTGTGAAGAAGGGGAGGGAGGAGAGGGTGGATATGCGGAAGCAGGTTCGTTTGTTTCCTTTCACTGTCTCTCGCTCCCGGGTCTTGGGGATCAAACTGAAAGTGAGAGAAGCGGCTGGTTATAGCGGCTGATGGTTTGCGCAGTTAAGAGAAGAGCGGAAACAAGAATTAGAAGAGCACGTCGAAGCCATCAACGCGGCTCTGCGCGCAGTGGGAGATCCTGGCGTTGCATCTGAAGACTCGGACTCCTGGGGTGGGTTTTCCGACTCCGAGCCCTCTTACCAATCCAAGGCCGGTTCGACAGCGACCCCGGTGGTCGACCACGAAGAAGAGTATATATCCGAAGACGAGGACAAGTACACGACGGTCACTATTGAGGTGGTGAATGTATCAAAGGAGGGACTACACAGGGTAGTTGATGTAGACGAGGAGGTCAAGGATAAGGAGGAGAAGGGGAGGCAAGCCAAGGAGGAAAAGGGCAAGAAGAAGTGGCCTAAGAAGGAGAGGAAACAGAAGTTTCGCTATGAGAGCAAGGTAGAAAGGAAGGCAACGAGGATGAAGCAGAAGGTTAAGAACAAGGCCTGTGCCGAGGCGAGGCGAGGCAGCGACTGAATCAATAATGCACATGGACAGAGAAGTCAAAGACAAACTCCTTGCAATGCATATGTGTGGTGTCCGATAATGTCAACCTAAGAGCAAAGCCGAATCCTCTGTGCTATGACAGAAACGGCGTACCATCGCCAGCGCGTACGAGGTCTAACTGCATTTGTACCCATTTCTTGACACAACCATACCAGCCGTGTCAGGCCCCGGCGCAAAGTACGAGAGAGCCTTCTAGCAAGCAACGACCGATAAAAACAACGTCCCAAGTAGTACCGCAACATCTCCAGACGAAGGCAACAAATCAAAAACAGGCAGACACTTTAGATGTTGCCAATCTCCTGTTGGAAGTCCTCGAGCTCCTTCTGGACGGCGGCGTACTTCTTAGCCATCTCCTCGAACTTGGTCTCCCATTGATCGCGGTCTTGCTCCAGAGCCTGAACTTTGCGTTCGAAGTGGCCGGCCTTGACATCAGTTTGACGAAGTCTGGTGCTGTCAGCTTACAGGCTATTGTGATCCCACAGCACCCTTGTAATTTCATAGCTGTAACAGCTCGGAATCTGCGGATGTAAAGATACTCACTTGTCGTTCGTCTCACGCAGGTTCTTATCGGCTTCCTCGGCCTCCTCTTCCAAGAGTTGCAGTCTGCGTTGCAGCGTCTCGTTCTGTGTCAACGCGGCGGAGCCCTCGTCCTTATCACTCTTGTGCTCCTTGAGCAAAGTCTCCAGCTTCTCGACCTCGGCCTCCAACTGGGTGTTCTTGTGCGTCAGCGAGGTGATCTCGTGCTCTTTGGTGAGATTCTCCTGCTCGAGCGTCTTGATCTGCTTCTGCATCTCCTCAACCTTGGCTGCTGCCTCGTCCGCCTCAATGCGGAGCGAGTTCATTTTCTGGCGATAGGTATTATTTATCTGTAGAGAAAGAATAGATAAAGAGACCGCCACAACACATGATGGCGTTGCGGCGTAGAGGAGAGAAGAGAGCGGGATGGCGGGGTATAATGGAAGTGGAGAACTTACTTCCTTGATGCGATCCATGTTGGCGGTGATGAGTAGGCGGTATGAGTTTGACGGAGAAGTAGACAGAGATTTGCGAATTTACGAAGTGCCGTTCGGGTAGTTGTAGACTTGGTTCGTGAGGTTGATGTTTAATCGCGCGCAATTCTAGATGCTCGAAGTTGACAGACACGATTTACCAAGTGGAGAAGGGTGCGGTCAGGGGTAGAGGTGGGGCAGTCGTTGCCGGGCGACTAAGCGGAGGAACGATCAAAACAAGGACTGCCGAGCTTCAGACTATCTTTACGCGTAAAAAACATCGCGATAACACGATTTCAACGAAACACGACATCATTGAAACACTTCAGCAAAAAATCTTTCGTGGAATCTAGGATACACACATACCAAAGCGGATCTCGCAGGAAAGTCGGCGCTCGAAAGCAACAACAACATGTTCGCGACGCGCGATCAGGAGAATCTGGTCCATGGCCGTCAACAAGCAGCAGCATTAAAGCCACTCAACCAGACGGTTCGCGGTCTACAGCCAAAAACGCCTGGAAACAAATTCCCCAAAACTCCCATGAAGATTCCTCTCAACGATGAGAATGCGCTGGGGGGGTTCGGAGGGAAAACTGGCAAGGGAAAGGGTTTGCAGGACTTAATGACGGGAAAGAAGGGCGCGACATTCGACAAAAATGCCTTCATCACGCCTCAAGGTTCGCGTTTTGACAGCTGATGGAGGTGCAAAGCTGACTGAAACAGGTCCTCGGACTAGAGCTCCCCTTGGTATGAAGACGACGAATGCCAAAGCCAAAGCACTCCAGACACCCGCTGGTCCTGCTCCAGAGAAGGAACTCGACAAGACCGAACCTAAGCAACAGACGAGCGCTCGCAGGCCCAAGAAGCTGATTCACGCCGACTCGGTCAAACTGGAGGTCCATAGTGATGACAGTCCGTTGGCGGATAGAGATGTTGAGTACTGTCCTCCGAAACCCAGAGACCTGCCCTACGAATCTACGGACTTCCCCAACAACTGCCTCGACTATTCACACCTGAAGCCAGGAAATCTCATGAAGGGTATCAATAGGAGCTACCGTCAGACCGTGGATGAGAATGGTAGGCCGAGAATCGAGCGAGAAGCAGAGGAGGGGTATCAGAAGTCAGTCAGAGATTGTGACGAGCAAATTATGAAGATGATGGAGGAAGACTGGACCGTAGGCGACGTACCCGAGACGTTCCGCCACCTCCGCAAAAAGAAGACGACGCCCATCCTTCTAGACCACAAACCTCAGCCCATGGCCTCCAGAAAGCCCCTCGAGGAGGCCAGGAAGATCTCGGTCCAGAGCAGAGGCCCAGGAACGATCAGGTCTAAGAAAGCCGCCTCTGCCCTCGCAGTCTCTTCCAAATCCGCCCCCCTCGCGCCCAAAGCCTCCAAGCCCGTCCCCAAGGTCTCTTTCCTCTCCCGCACTACACCCACGCCCGCCCCGACCGCCCCCAGCATTGCCTCCACCATGCGTCAAGCAGCTGCTTCCGCCGCCTCTCGCTCTACCATCGGCTACACCAAAGGTCGTTCTGCGTCTGGCATCTTGCACATGCAGCCCCCTCCCGCCAAGCCAGAGCGACTCGAGCGAGTGCTGCAACGAAGTGTAAGCAACATGTCGACTAGCTCTGATGTCACCATCACCCCAGCCCGTTTCGCGAAGGAGAGCGAGCAGGAGTGGAGGAACCCGAGTTTCATGAAGGCTTTTGAGCTTGACGACGATGAGCTAGAGCCGGGTCTCAAAGGAGGCTTGTCGGAGTGCCTGAGAAGGGCGGATGAGGATGAGGAGGAGTTTGTTCTGACTTTGGGTGCTCGATCATAGGACTCCTGGTCGCTCTTAATATATTTCTGACTAGGGATGCGGTAAGGTCCTACTTGCGCTACATGGTGTTATGGGGAAACTGGATAGGCATAAGCTTTGTTGGCGAAGAGTGCTTGCCGAAATGGCCCTACTGCTTATGACGATGGCCAGAATCGTAGAGTCCGTCATTGTATGTATCTTTTTTTTTTTTTTCTTGTGTATGGGATATCGGAATACCACAAATGAAAGCTTTGTTGTAAAATCTCCTTGCCGTGGAGCGGCTTTGCTTATCCTAGGTTCTCCGTGTCTTCTCCCGGTACTTACTCTGTATGTTATTATCTTCGGTGGTATGGCAGCAGTGTGAATTATTGAGAACTCCACTTCTGTTTAGCGGGACGTAATCATGGGCTGGTTCAACAGCTTGCAACCGTATTTACTGTTCTCCATGCTCACAATAAGCGCATAATCCGAATCTTGAACTCTTCTCTGAACCATCTTCACAACTCTGAAGAATGGTCAATCTGACTTGTCACTGTGGTATAGGACACAAGTTACTGCATGAAAATTTTGAGATATAGATGGGATCATGGAAAAGTTGGAATGCTAAGCTGGTTCTTTGGGAATTTGTGGCACTGCGGTATTTGCCGCGTCTTGGTGCTAGTTTCCCCTGGTTCCCTCTGGTTTAGGCTTCGAGGGGGATTTGTGTTCTTTTTTTGCTACACGGTTAAAATAACGAAAGAGAGAGAGAAAGAGAGAAAGAAAGGTCTAGAGCTTTGATGGACACTTGTTATATCAAGTTTCGAATGCTTTGGAATTGGATCCCTGGCATCATCTTGACTACAGTTGACAGATCAACTAACAGTTTTCAGATCAGATTAGGCCATACCAGGGAGGCAGGTGGCAGGTACATTGAAAGCGACCAGGTACAAGTAGAAGAAAGAAGGGGCGAAGAGTCCAGCGATTTCGGTTCTATTGTCATAGTTGATAGCTCTGGGAAGCCGTCCACGTCAAAAGGAACTTGAGAGCTCGAACGACTCTGAGCCTTGCGTAGGAGCAACGCAGGAGGCTCCCAAGAAGTTGGAAAACAATGATACACACGTTGTGAGTGACATGGCGGCTAGTTAATGTTGTCCCCTGCTCCTTGAAGGCTCTGCTGCAGTCGAATATTCGAAACGCGCTGTCATGGGCACCGAGGGCGCGAGGATGGAGCATTGGAGAGAATGGGATTGGATATGCGGATACTACGGAGCTTCTTTCACACTGGGGGCCAGGCCGCGCCAGCTCGCTAAGAAGTTCGACCGGCACTAGCGCGTAAACAACACTTGCACCATGCCCTCCCATTGCAAACATATTTGTTCTACGCATATGAATGATGGACTGCGATGTTGACAGAACGAGGTCCTACTTTCGACATTGGCATATATGGGGCGTGCAACCATCGAGCGCTGAGCTGGATTCTTGAAACAAGCCAGGGCAGCCCTAGAGGTCTCCCCTACAATACAATGTGGTATGATGAAGTACAGCATCCTCTTGGGCATCTCGTGATCGCCTGTCTTGGAGATTACAGTCGTGGTCCGTCCAGCCATCAAAGGATATCCTATATACACAATGCGCCTTCGATCAGCCGTCTCGTGCCCGGTGAGCAGAGCCCGCCTGCACAGCTCCCCGCTCAGAACACCCCGTAGACCTCGATGACCGCGTAGTCCTGGCTGGTGGGCTGCAGCATATCCCCGATGAAGCTGTACTGGTTCAGCCACTCGTGCGGTCCCGGGGCGACCTCGAAGCGCGGGTACGTCTTCGCGTACCAGCCCTTCCCGCTGCCCCCCGTCGCGTTCGTCGGCGCGTCGCCGCCGAACGCGAAGGTCTTGTTGCCGGCGCGCCCGTAGCCTTCGTTGTGCACGTTGATCAGGGTGCCGTCTTCGAGCTCAATCGTGTACTTGGCGAGGATGTGGAGGACGCCGTCGGAGCGCACCGAGTTCCAGTCCCCGCCGCCAGCTGTTACGGTCCCGTTCAGGCGCGGCCCTTCAACCGTGCCCCCGGTGATGGGAACGAATCTGCGGAAGCCGGCGAATGTGGTGCCGAAGTTCTGTGCAGGCGCGATTGCCGCAGAGATGGTAAAGGCGTACTCCAGACTGGGAGCCATGGTTTTTTATTTAGAGAAAAAAGAAAGAAAAAAGATCAACGAGAAGGTAACCTGGACATGAACGAATGTATGGCCTTACAACAGTGAACGTATAGGAAGAATCGGACAAAAGACGAAAGGGGTTGTTCAACATTTAAGGAGAATGAAGCCCTTTCGTGAAACAGGTTCTCGTACTCGTACATTCTTGGCAATACCATGTATGAATTGCCCTGCCTGCAATTGATTAAGTGTCTCTGGCGGCTAAGCCGGAATATTAAGCATAACTGCAGTAACTCGAGCGCCTAATCTGATAGGAGTTCTGGTCATACCGCACATCCAACCCGAGGACAACATGCTGCTCGTTACGCCCTCGTCTCCTGGTATCAGGAGCATCTCAATGGCAATACCGGCGATCTAGATTCTCACCACCGGCGAATATGCCAGAGGCCCCTCGAGGACTTGCGATTGTGTACCATGCGCTCAACGCGCAACGCAGCAAATGACTAGCCGGGGCAGGGCTGATTAGAAGCATTGGCAATAACACTATCGCTGATGTTTCAGATAAGTTAACCTGCCATGGTTTCGCGCATCGGAGTCCGAGCCCGCTGAGGTCCAGCATCCCCGAGCCTGCTAGAGATCGTCAGGTTTAGGCTTATAACAAGCGAAACCTTGTTATAGTTGCCAACGACAACAACAACAGCAGTCGTCTTGCGACGCAGATGTCGACGAAACCAGCAGTATTTGAATGTTGGAGAAGATGTGTCTCAGTTGGAATGCAGGCAAGTCCAGATACATGCCCAGATGTTCCCAAAGAAATGGAGCCAACCTGTCCAGATGAGAATTGTGATTTGAAGTGTGTTGAGTTTCCGTCGTAATAGCCTTTCTTGGCATAATAAAATAAATCCTTTGCCCAGAGATCTCGATGCTGTGTTATATATTACGGGATTCTTCTTAGCCATGCCATCATTTGGAAATTCGCACCATCCTCCCTGCTCTATCCAGCGCATTCTGCCAGCACTTCGGTTTAGTATCGTTAACATCTAGGAATCTTCCCGTCAACGCCGCAGCAGCATTCTTCCCTTGCTTTGTATCGATCAGCACTTTGTTCGTCTTGATCCAATTTATCAGATCATCAACACCGTACCAGACATCTACAGAACTCAGCTTTGTCGCAATCTCATTGCACGCATCAGAATGTCTAGCAAAGGTAGGATTCAAGAGCCCATGATATGAACGGTAAAGTCGTCAGTGTTGGTCGTGGATCCAAAGGTAAACTCCGGGTCGCACATGATTCTATCATCGTCGTCTTTTAGTCCGCCCTTTTCCTACTGGTGTAGCAAGTCGCTGGAGAGAAGCTGGTACTTCTGCTCCATCTAACTCCCGAGTCATTCTCTGGAGCCGGATTCTGCCCCGAAGACTGAGCCGTCGCACTAGAAATCACAGTCGATAGATCTCGTACGGCGGCAGATGTGTTACTACCACCAGGAGGCGAAAATACGGTCTCTCTCTTCGACGAATCTTGCTTGAGTAATATTTGAGCTCTCCGTTGCTCTCAGCATGGGCCCGAACAAGCTCTCTTGCATCGTACTGCAAGAAGCCCCCCGGGTAATCAAGTCCGTGGCCACGGTGCTCTTTCATCGCCGTATCTGGGTGCACTGCGCATGGTACGGCTCTAGACTTTCGAAGAGGGGGAGAAGAGTTAACAATCTAGTACGCAGCATCGTGGTTGCGGGGAATAGGGTGTTTATAAGTTGGACTCGCCGACAAGAATAACTCTCACACGGCCAGGAAAGCATAAACTTGGAGCCTCGGACAGGAACATTTCATTCTGGTGGCAGGAACTGACTTGCCCAGGGACTTGGGACTATTCGGTAAGCGAGCCGCTGCGTTAATCAAAACACAGCTTTCGGTTCGGCACGTCAGCTTCTACGGCAGTCCATGCAGTAACATGCCATCCTCTGGTATTTCGCTTTTCAGTCTCGACGCACTGGCTTTCAGAATCATGGCCTGGATGCTGGAGGAGACCTTGCGACAAACGCGACGAAACGTGGATCCGCTTTCACGATGGAAGCGTACGCAGAGATTTCAAGGACCGGGAGGGAGAGAAGTGTTTCGACGGATCTTCTGGCACTTGGTGAGAGTTCCTCGCATGAGAAGATCGACATGTTCGATCGCAGTCACGCCGTGGGCCGGGCTCGGAGAATTCTGGATTAGGCTTCCGAGGACCTCAAATACTTGCTGGCTAATTGGCAATGGTGTTCCATCTGGGACCAGACAATGAGAGTGAGGTGCGATTCCAAAACCAGAGGAACGAAAGCTGTTGTTCGAGTAGGTTTCGCGTTTACGCGGGATTTACGAGGCGGCAATTCACGAGTTGCGACCCACGATTTTCCTTCGGCATATCAGGAGCCAAGGAAACACACCGGCGCGAGCTTTCGCGACGTAAACCCGAGAAACCACCATCAAAAGTCGAATTCTATTCAGGTGGAGCGAAAGTCAGCGTTCAGGACCATTTCCGAGCCAGATGCAGCGGCTGGAGCTGCTTCACGGTCAATTCAGAATCATCTGGGGAGCCCAGCCATTAAGAGACGTGATAGAGTGTGCTGGCATCAAAACGCTTACCGACTGCTTTTTGGCTTCACAAGGTGTGCACACTGAAATGAATCGATTCAAGGTTCGTTGAAGTTGTATTGGTTGATCGAGGTAAGAGAGAGAGAGAGAGAGAGAGAGAGAGAGAGAAATACTCAAGGGCAGCCTAGGCCAAGACTATCACGTGTTCCTGAGATTCACTCTCATCTCACTCTTATTACATGCCTAATATGCGATCACCGCAAAGGTAGGCCGAAGAGATGTGGAGAGTCCACGGCGCCACTGCATAACCTGGGTAGAGAGTTGAGTTTAAAGAGGAAATAGTACTTGCGTGCAGCCTGCTACGTCGAGCTTCCCAGCTTCACATTCACCCACGATCTGATCGTTCCTGTTCAGGTCACGTGCTGGTCCAAACCACTACACCACCGTCATGTGTTCATCTGTATCAAGAGACTGGGCATTCGGCGACAGCAGACTCGAGAGGTTTCTGGGCGGAGCGGCCAGCTCGCTTGACCCACTACCTCATGGCATGCCACGACCATCATGATCTGGTGGACGTCTCCAAAGGCTGGCTAAGAAGAGGCATTACATGCGTGTATATCTTAGTGCCACTTGAGTCAGAATCTTCGCCAAAGGAGACAAGAATGACGGTGTGTATATTGATTTCAGTACAACGCTCAGCTCTGCTGCATTTATTGCAGATACATGCCCGAGCCAGGACTTGGTCGCATCACACAGAGAGAGACAATTCATGTGTAAGATTCTGTAGCGGGCCAACCGCCTGGATACAAGGCCATGCCCTGCCGCCATGAAAAGGAAGCTCGCCTACAACGTCCAGTCATGCGTCTCTTGGATCACGAAATCGACTATTGGGTTGTCTATACGCGTGGTGCTGCAACTGACCACGGTGTGAGTATCGCGCTTGAGAAGAACGTAACCAAGAGATATGGGATTTGTATTGTCTCTTCGGTAGACCTCCAAGACAGGATACGCATTATAGTCTTGCCTCTATAAATCAAGCGAGCTGATTCCGAGTCAGAGAAATCTGTTGTAGTGGTAATGGAAAAAGTAGAATCAATTGGATTAAGAAGAAGAGCTAAGAAGCAGCTCTGGAGCTATTTATATAGGAATACGCTAAACCCAATTGGGATAGAATAGAACGCTACTCCTTTATATACTAGCGAAGTAGTAGCCAATATAATATAGCTCCTTCTAATAGTCCCTTAGATATAAACATCTATAGTTAGCGCTAGTCCCTTGTTAATATAATGCCGCGCGGCTATAGTCGAAGATTTAGTCCCTTAAGAGAGCGAGAGTAGTTTAAGGAAGTGACTTAGTATAGATATCCGCTAGGTTTTCTACTAATGGAATATAAGAAAGACTGTATTTACTATCGGCGAATCGTTCGCGGACGAAGTAGTAATAAACGTTGATGTGTTTTAAGCGGTTGCTTATTCGTTAGTCCCTAACTAGCGCGATAGCAGGTTCATTATCGACTAGGAGATATGTATTAATTATTAATAAGTTAGTAGAGTTGCTAATAAGTTCCTTAATCGCCTAGCGAGCCTATATTAGGTGGCTAGCGGCGTATGATATAGCTATATACTTAGCTTTATAAGTAGATTTCGCAACGTAAGACTACTGCTTAAAAGACTATAATATAGTGCAGCCGTTGACCTTTAGTATATACCTTAAGAATGACTTAAAGTTATTTAGGTCTAAGCTAAAGGAGGCGTTAGAGTATATAACGAGTTGGATCCCGGTTGCGGACTGCGTTATCTGCTAAGATGGCTAGACGTCGGTTATATAAATGCTTGTTGAGATGGGTGATATAGCTATCACTCCGATGTATTATTATATAACCTTATTGCTTAGTCAGTAGGATATTAACACGTATATAGCTAAAAGGAAGAAAGGGGTAACCTTCCTTCCCTAACTCTTATTAATATATCGACTATCGACCTTTAGAAGTTTCCGTTACCTACTGCGCCGACTTATTTAAGCTTAATAAGTTATAAGCCTTAGATAGACTGATAATAGATTATTGACTTTCCTTAGAAAGCACTTGCGCTGCAACTGTTAGTAGGAAGTTAAATAAGACTTATAGTAAGAGGCAAGCAATCGGCAAATAGGAGGTGTGATTCCCTATTTAGCCAACTTGTATTATAAGAGGTATAATTCCTTGCTTTATAATTCCTTTAGTACTGCAAGAGGTATAATTCCTTACTTTACTATATTTTATAAGAGGTATGATTTCCTACGTTATAGCCTAAAAACCCTTTTCAATAAGAGGACTTCCTCCTTATTTAATACTTCTATAATACCTGCTATTTAATCATTTTAACTTTTTAATAGGAGGAGTGCCTTTAACCATTTAATTTATTTGATTTTAAATGCAATTCTATTCGAAACGGTAATAGCATCCGATTCTAATTAAAACACTAAGCCTAGAGACCTCTAACTCTCTTGAAAGAACTGGTAATAATAGTTTAACGATTTAGAGCTTTACTTTAAGAGTAAAGGTATTGAAATAGCAATTTAAAAGACACTTATTAAATATGCGAAAATAGCCTCTTATACTCCTTCTACCGATTTGTCTACTTCCACTTTAATAGCTAATACAACTACTAAGGATTTATTAAATATACTAAATAAGCTTAGCTTAAGAGCTTTAATAGATAATAATTAAGAATCCTAAAGGCAGATTTTAAATATAGAAAAGGAGAAGGAGTATAGGCTGGCCTTAGCTAAATGCAAGCTTAAGATTAATAGAGGTTTAAGTAATAAAGATTAAGATTTTATTTAAATTTATAATAATATAAAGATAAGATAGGATATATTAAAGGTAAAATACTCTTAGATAATTGCCTTTAATACCTAGTATCTGCTATAGTAGATTACTTTATTTTAGTATAGAAAAGACAAAGATAGTAAGGATATAGATATAAATATAGACTCTGCTTAGTTTATATTATATAAAGCAAGGAGGAGAGTAAGAGCTATAGATCTTAAGATAGCTATGACTTTTAAGGAAACTTAGCTTTTTAATTTCTTACTTAATAGCCTTCCTTTTAAGTTTGCTATTATGAAATAATTTCTTCTTATTTAACCTAACCTTAAGATTTATAAGAAGATCGACCTCCTTCGAACTATTGAGCAAGACCTTAAAGGACGCTCTAAGTCGGCAAATGCCGCGTTATAGGGCAATAATAAGCCTAAGAAGAGGAAGGAGCGTAAGATAAGCCCTTAAGCTTATTAGAGATGCTACTTCTATAATAGTACTTATAATATTATTAATTATAAAGTTAGAAGGCAACTGATTGATATAGTTGCTAGCTTTAATATTAAGAAGTAATCGAAGTAGAAGTTAAGAAGTAAACTGCCCTTATCCTACCAAAGGCCGCAACTATTAAAGAAAGGTAAAGGAAAAGGCTATTTAGCTAGAACTTTAGTAAATACCTTTAATAATGATAGTAGGTCATTTGAACCTAAATCTACTTTTAATAATTTAAATAATAATTATAATAAAGATGCTTATATCTTAAAAGCCAATCTTTATAAGATCTTTGAATCTGATTAGTATAGTAATATTAGTTATATAGTATATATAATTGATAAACCTTACTTATTTAAAGGCCCGCTTATTAAAATAAAAAGGCGCTCTATTAAGGTTAGTAGTAGAAGGTTATATATAGACTCGATAGGTATAATAGAAATGAATATTACTAGTGTTTCTTTCCTTTTATAAAATATTCTCTTTATGCTTAGCTTAAGTATTAATCTTTTATCTAATTATAAGATTTATATAAAGTTAAATTGTATAAGAGTTTTTAATAATTAATTTATATAATTTATAAATAATAATTATAAAGTGATCTTTAAAGTTAAAATCAAAGATAGACTTTATATTATCTTAAAGGTGATATTATAGAAATTGACTCTTAAGCTAGACCTATAAGTAGGTTCCTTTAAGGAAAGTGCACTCTTTACCCTAATATAATTAAGTAAGGATAAGGAGAATAGATAGACTCTTAAGCTAGGATTATAAGTGGAATTTGCAGAAATGACTCTTAGGCTAGGATTGTAAGTGAAATTTGCGAATTCGTTAAAGACAACTCCTAAGCTAGGACTGCAAGTAGATCTTGCTATTTCTAAGAAATCGACTTTTAAGCTAGGACTATAAGTAGATCTTATGGTTTTATTAAAAACGACTTTTAAGCTAAGCTTATAATTGGAAAATGGCAAAACCTTAAACTGCTATCACTAGTCCTTTTTAGCTGCTAATAATAAAGTATTAACTAATAATAGGCTACTAAAGCTATTAGAAGCCAAAAGCCTATTAAGGTATTAGCTAATATATAGAAGATTTGCGCATTTAAGATTAGAGAAATTAAAGGGCTTATATAAGGTCTTGACTTTAAAATAGAAGATCTAAGTATTAAAGGATCGCTTAGTGTACCGAATTTGCAAGCTGATAAAACTTCGAAATCGGACGCAAATTAAGCTTAGTCTATAGAAAGACTTAATACTAGTACTAATATCCATTAATATTGCTAGACTATTTACAACCTTAATTAGAGGAAATAATTAGTTTTCTTAAATAGTAGATAACTCTACTTAGTAGATATAGACTATTTATACTAGGACCAAATCTGAGCTTATAGAAAAGCTGGAAACTTAGAAAGTGATAAAGGAACGCTAGACCTAGTTAAAGCTAATAGCTATTAAGTCTAATAATGCATTAGAGATTAAGGCAAAGCTTAATAAATAGGTAAAATAAGGAGTTTATTATAAACTAATTATAATATATAAAGGTTCCTATTAGAATAGCATTGCTAAGCGAAGCATTTAGCAAGTAGAGACTAACTGTCGCGCTCTACTATAAGATGCTAACCTACTATTGGAATTCTAGGACCTTATAATTAAGGCAAACGCATACTTGCAAAATAGAATAGGTAGTAGACTAATAGTTAATAGCACTTGAATATTGCTATATAAGGTATATTTCAAATAGAAACTAAGCTTAGACTATATTTGCATCTTTAGAAGCGTCTATTACTCTTATATTAGCCTAAAGTCCTAGCCTATAGGTATAAAGAGTAAGAAGCTAATAGATTAAGGTAAAGAGTATATATTTATTAAGTATATTAAATAGATAATAAAATAATAGATAGTATATACGCTAGATCTAAGGCAAGTAATTATATCCTTAATAATTGAGTTTAACAAATCTTAAAATAAGAGGGAGCTGTCCTTAAAGCTTTGTATAATTGGAGATTCGCAAGGTATACTACTTAATAGTAATACTATTAAGCCGAACTAATAACTCCTCTCTCTTAGCTTAGGTATATTAAGCGCACCTACTGATCAATGACCTATTAGTCGCCTAAAGGCCGAATAGACTATTCCTATTGTCTGCAAACTGCTTAAAGTATAGAATAACTTTAATATTATCATCCCTTTAGTTAAAGTACCTATAGTAAAGGATATTTTTAAAATAGGTATAAGTAATAATAAGCCTCTACTATTAGAAAGCAGTTCCTTAGATAATAAGCCTATAGAACCTATAGCTGAACCTACGCCTTTGAAAAGGAATAGAGACTTAGAATTAGAAGACGCCTTAGATAAATGCGAATCTAAGCGTATCTAGGCTATAATAGTATATAGGATCTATAAGCTTGAACTTTAATAGAGCTTTGATAAAGATAATATGTTCTTAGCCGCTAGGAAGATAATGAAAATCTCTCTTTTAAAGATATATAATAAAGCTATTAATAACCTAAAGAATAGAGTAGTATAGAATGAGGCAATCTAAGAGGAGATAAGCTCTTTTATTGCAAATGGTATATAAATAGAAGAACTGATGCTAAAGGATATGAACCTAGTTTTAATAAAGTAGGTCTTTATAATTAAGATATATGCAAATAGGACCTTAGAATATTATAAGGTAAGGCTTATAGCTAAGGGCTTCTCCTAATAGTATAAAGAAGACTACTTTGATATATTTGCGCTAATAGTTCGCATAGATACCCTTTGTATATTTATAGCAATAGTAGCCGCTAAGGACCTTAAATGCAAATAGTATAATATTAAAAATGCATTTACTAAAGCAATTATAAAGGAATGGATTTTTCTCTCTTAACCTAATAGTATTCCTATATACGCTAGCCACTCTCTTTATATACTTTGCAGTATTTATAGGCTTAAACAATCAGCTTATAATTAGAACCTCTTATATAGCTCTGCTTTAGTAGAAATAGGATTTGTTTAAAGCTTAGCTGACCTTTGTCTTTTTACCTATGCTAAGTATAGAATCAAGTTGCTCTTATATATTAATAATATTACTATAGCTATAAAAATAACTACTTAATTAGATTGGTTCTTTATAATAATTTAGAAACATTTTAATATTAAGGATCTAAAGGGAATTTATAAGATCTTTAGCATCTGCGTTATAAGGAATCGCTTTACTTAAGAACTCTAATTAGATTAAGAGTAGTATATTAAGAAGATCTTAAATTAAATAGGACTCTTTACTTATACTCCTAACTTTAAACTAAAGTGTACTCTAATTAAAGGAAAGTATAATAAGTTAAAGCCTACTAATAAAAATAAGTAGAAAGGAGATTTGAAAAAGTATTAATAGGATATTAAAGCGATTATATATACTATGGTATATATAAGACCAGATATTGCCTTTATTACTAAGTAACTTAATCAGAACCTAAAGGATCTAACGATTTAATATAAGAATGTAATTAAGCGACTTAAAAGGTACCTTCAATTAATAATTATATAAAAGGTAAGATATAGATTAACGAAATATATAAGCGTAAAGCTTAAGGTATATACCGATTCCAACTAGGCAAATATAAAAGGTTGGAAAAGTATATTTAAAAGCGTAGCAATACTATATAGTAGACCTATATTATAAGGAAGTAAGAAGTAGAAATCAATAGCTATCGTAAGCACTAAGGCCGAATATATATTAATATTATCAAATTGTAAGTAAAGATTATAAATCGCTTAAGTTTTAAAAGATATAAGTTTTGCTAAGTATATTAGATAAGATAAGAACTATATTAATCTTTAAGTAGATAATATAAGGGCAATTGCACTTATAAAGAACCTATACTTATATAAGCGGTTGAAATATATTAATATTACTTACTACTTTATCTATAACCTTATTATAAAGAATAAGTTATCAATTACTTATATCTTAACTAATCGAATAGTAGTAGATAGATTTACAAAGCTACTAAAGATAATTGCAAAGTTTAAAGCGTTTAAAGATATACTAAGGTTGTAGAAGATAGTAAGGGCTTAGCAGGCTTAAGGACGACTCTTAGGCCTGCTTCGCAAGTTAAGTTATATAGTCTTATAAAGGAAAGTTTTTAAATCGATTCTTAGGCTTAGACTGCGAGTTAAGTTATATAGTCTTATAAAGGAATATCTTTTAGGAAATTTGACTCTTAGTCCTACCTTATAAGTAGGATTAGTAATTTTAATAGAAGTTGCTATTAATTGATTGTTTTTAATTTAAAGAGATACTTAGGAGTTAGATTAGCGCAAAAGGATAGTTATTATTTTTCTAACTATAAGTCAATTAAAGTAAGGTTTAAGTAGAGGTATTAAGATAGGTAATATAGCTATTACTTTGATATATTATCATATGACCCTATTGCTTAATTAATAGGATATTAATACGTATATAGCTAAAGGGAAGAAAGGGGTAACCTTCCTTCCTTAACTCTTACTAATATATCGACTATCGACCTCTAGAAGTTTCTATTACCTATTGCGCCGACTTATTTAAGCTTAATAAAGACTGATATTAATGATAAGATCCCTTATATATATACTAAGGCTATAAGCGAGATAAACGCATCTCTATAGATGCCGCCTATCTACTGCAAAGTGCAAGCTTATATTGATAATAGCACCTAGGAAGTGGAATATAACCTGCTAGCAAACGCTAAAATAGTAGGTATACGCTAGGTATTCGATATTAAATGCAACGAATTTGGAAAAGTCGTAAAGCGCAAGGCTCAATTAGTTGCGCAAGGCTTCTTATAGCGACCTAGCATTGACTTTAATAATATATACTCACTAGTCGTCCGATACGATAGCTTACAATTTATTATCTTTATTGCTCTCACTTAAGGATGGGATATATATTAAGTGGATTTTGACGCCGCGTACCTTAATAGCGAACTCAGCTACGTTATATACGCTTGCACCCCGCTAGGCGTACTAACATATGGCGCAATAGTTATACGCATTAAGCGAGCCTTGTACGGGCTTAAACAATCTGGCCGCGAATAGTATAGTATACTATCTCAATAGCTTAAAGAGCAAGACTTTATTTAAGCGACCTTTAATTTGTATGTCTTTATCTCACCTGACCTTATCTTAGGTATTTATATTGATAATATCTTAATAGCTAGGACGAC
This sequence comes from Diplocarpon mali, assembly GCA_024741835.1. Lineage (NCBI taxonomy): Eukaryota > Fungi > Ascomycota > Leotiomycetes > Helotiales > Drepanopezizaceae > Diplocarpon > Diplocarpon mali. Next base: position 4,551 of record JAENRP010000090.1, on the reverse strand, counting down.
CTCTGCGATATTTACTATAATTATGCGAACTAGGGCACGCTTTAAGTTCTAAGATATAAGCAGACCTAAGCTCCTACTTAGACTTAAGATCGAGGATAGCCACCTCTATAGTATACGGCTAGTTCAGCTATATTAGCGTATGTATATTGCAGCGATCCTGCGCTATTATAGCATAAGCGACTGCAACAGAAGACTTATGCCGCTAGATCTAAACTCTTTTCTACTACAATCCTTAGCAGACGAACCCATTAACCTCAAACGTTAGAAAACGTTCCAATCGATTATTAGTTTTATTAACTTCCTTGCAATCATTAGTCGTCCAGATCTATTATATATAGTTAGCATGCTCGGCTTATATAACTCGAACCTATTAGAGCTACACTTAAAGATAGCATATCAGACGTTGCGTTATATCTAGGCAATCTATAACCTTAGCATTATTGAGCTTAAATAAGTCGGCGCAGTAGGTAATAGAAACTTCTAAAGGTCAATAGTCGATATATTAGTAAGAGTTAAGGAAGGAAGGTTACCCCTTTCTTCCCTTTAGCTATATATATATCAATATCCTACTAATTAAGCAGTAGGGTCATATAATAATACATTAGAGTAATAGCTATATTACCTATCTTAATACCCTTACTCAGACCTTACTCTAATTGACCTATAGTTAGGAAAATAATAACTATCCTTTTGCGCTAATCCAACTCCTAGGTATCTCTTTAAATTAAAAACAATTAATTAATAGTAACTTCTATTAAAATTACTAATCCTACTTATAAGGTAGGACTAAGAGTCAAATTTCTTAAAAGATATTCCTTTATAAGACTATATGACTTGATTTGCAATCTAGGCTTAAGAGTTGATTTAAAAACTTTCTTTTATAAGATTATATAACCTAACTTATAAAGTAGGCTTAAGAGTCGTCCTTAAGCTTATTAAGCTCCTACTATCTTCTGCAACTCTAGTATATCTTTAAACGCTTTAAACTTTGCAACTATCTTTAGTAGCTTTATAAATTTATCTGCTACTATTTAATTAGTTAAGATATAAGTGATTAATAACTTATTCTTTATAATAAGGTCGTAGATAAAGTAGTAGGTAATATTAATATATTTCAACCGCTTATATAAGTATAGGTTCTTTATAAGTGCAATCGCCCTTATATTATTTGCTTAAAGATTAATATAATTCCTATCTTATTTAATATATTTAATAAAACCTATATCTTTTAAAACTTAGGCGATTTATAATCCTTACTTATAATTTGATAATATTAATATATATTCGGCCTTAGTGCTTACAGTAGCTACTGATTTCTACTTCCTACTTCTTTATAATATAGGTCTACTATATAGTACTACTACGCTTCTAAATATACTTTTCTAACCTTTTATATTTGCCTAATTAGAATCGGTATATACCTTAAGCTTTACGCTTATATATTTCGTTAGTCTATATCTTACCTTTTATATAATTATCAATTGAAGGTACCTTCTAAGTCGCTTGACTGCATTCTTATATTAAATCATTAGATCCTTTAGGTTCTGACTAAGTTGCTTAATAATAAAGGCAATATCTGGTCTTATATATATTATAGTATATATAATTGCTCTAATATCCTATTAGTACTTCTTTAGATCTTCTCTCTACTTATTTTCATTAATAGGCTTTAACTTATTATACTTTCCTTCGATTGGAATACGCTTTAGCTTAAAGTTAAGAGTATAAGTAGAAAGTCCTATTTAGTCTAAGATCTTTTTAATATATTGCTCTTAATCTAACTAGAGTTCTTAAGTAGAGCGGTTCCTTATAATACAGATGTTAAGGATCTTATAAATTCCCCTTAGATCCTTAGTATTAAAACGTTTCTGAATTATTATAAAGAACCAATCTAATTAAGTGGTTGTTTTCGCAGCTATAGTAATATTATTAATATATAAGAGCAACTTAATTCTATACTTAGCATAGGTAAAAAGATAAGGGTTAGCTAGGCTTTAAACGAATCCTATTTCTATTAAAGTAGAGCTATATAAGAGGTTCTAATTATAGGCTGATTATTTAAGCCTATAGATATTATAAAGTATATAAAGAGAGTAGCTAGCGCATATAGGAATACTATTAGGTTAGGAGAGAAAAATCCGTTCCTTTATAGTCGCTTTAGTAAATGCATTTTTAATATTATACTATTTGCATTTAAGGTCCTTAGCAGCTACTATTACTATAAATATACAAAGGGTATCTATACGAACTATTAGCGCGAATGTATTAAAGTAGTCTTCTCTATACTATTAGAAGAAGCCTTTAGCTATAAGCCTTGCCTTATAATATTCTAAGGTCCTATTTGCATATATCTTAATTATAAAGACCTACTTTATTAAAACTAGGTTTACGTCCTTTAGTATCAGTTCCTTTATTTATATACTATTTGTAATAAGAGAGCTTATCTCCTTTTAAATTACCTTATTCTATACTGCTCTATTCTTTAGGTTGTTAATAGCTTTGTTATACGTCTTTAGAAGAGAGATTTTCATTATCCTTCTAGCGGCTAGGAATATATTATCTTTATTAAAGCTCTATTAAAGTTCAAGCTTATAGATCTTATATGCTATTATAGCTTAGATACGCTTAGATTTGCGTTTATTTAAGGCGTCTTCTAATTCTAAGTCTCTATTCCTTTTCAAAGGCATAGGTTTAGCTATAGGTTCTATAGGCTTATTATTTAGGGAACCGCTTTCTAGTAGTAAAGGCTTATTATTACTTATACCTATTTTAGGAATATCCTTTACTATAGGTGCTTTAATTAAAGGGATAATAATATTAAAGTTATTCTATACTTTAAGTAGTTCGCGGATAATAGGAATAGTCTATTCGGCCTTTAAGCGACTAGTAGGTTGTTAATTAGCAGGTGCGCTTAATATACTTAAGCTAAGAGAGAGAGGTTATTAGTTTGGCTTAATAGTATTACTATTAAGTAGTATACCTTGCGAATCTCTAATTATATAAAGCTTTAAGAATAGCTTCCTTCTATTTCAAGATTTATTAAACTCAATTACTAAGGATATAATTACTTGCTTTAGATCTAGCGTATATACTATCTATTGTTTTATTATTTATTTAATATATTTAATAAATATATACTCTCTACTTTAGTTTATTAGCTTCTTACTCTTTATACCCGCGGGTTAGGACTTTAGGCTAATATAAGAGTAGCAGACGCTTCTAAAGACGCAGATATAGTCCAGGCTTAGTTTCTATTTAAAATATGCCTTATATAGTGATATTCGGATGCTATTAACTATTAGTCTACTACCTATTCTATTTCGCAAGTATACATTTACCTTAACTGCAAGGTCCTAGAATTCCAGTAGCAAGTTAATATCTTATAGTAAAGCGTAATAGTTAGTCTCTGCTTGCTAAATGCTTTGCTTAATAATGCTATTCTAATAAGAACCTTTATATATTATAATTAGTTTATAATAAACTCCTTATTTTGCCTATTTATTAAGCTTTGCCCTAATCTTTAATGCGTTATTAGACTTAATAGCTATTAGCTTTAATTAAGTCTGGTATTCCTTTATCACTTTCTAAGTTTCCAGCTTTTTTATAAGCTTAGATTTGGTCTTAGTGCAAATGGTCTATATCTATTAAATAGAGTTATCTACTATTTAAGAAAACCAATTATTTCCTTTAATTAAGGTTGTAAATAGTCTAATAGTATTAATAGATATTAGCGCTAGTATTAAGTCTTTTTATAAATTAAGCTTAGTTTATATTTAATTTCGAAGTTTTATTAGCTTGCAAATTCGGCATACTAGGCGATCCTTTAATACTTAGATCTTCCGTTTTAGGGTTAAGACCTTATATAAGCCCTTTAATTTCTTTAGTCTTAAATATACGAATCTTCTATATATTAACTAATATCTTAATAGGCTTTCGGCTTTTAATAGCTTTAGTAGCCTATTATTAATTGATACTTTATTATTAGTAGTTAAAAAGGACTAATAATAGTAGTTTAAGGTTTTGCCGTTTTCTAATTATAAGCCTAGCTTAAGAGTTGTTTTTAGTAAAACTGCAAGATCTATTTGCAGTCTTAGCTTAAGAGTCGATTTCCTAGAAATAGCAAGATCTATTTGCAGTCTTAGCTTAAGAGTCGTCTTTAATAAATTTGCGAATTTCACTCGCAGTTTTAGCTTAAGAGTTATTTCTGCGAATTCTACTTGCGATCCTAGCTTAAAAGTCTATCTATTTTCTTTATCTTCACTTAATTATATTAAGGCAGAGAGTGTACTTTCTTTAAAGGAACCTACTTATAGGTTTAGCTTAAGAGTTAATTTTTATAATATTACCTTTAAGATAATATAAAGTCTATCTTTGATTTTAGCTTTAAAGATCATTTTATAATTATTATTTATAAATTATATAAATTGATTATTAAAAACTCTTATACAATTTAACTTTATATAGATCTTGCGGTTAGATAAAAGATTAATACTTAAGCTAAGTATAAGGAGAATATTTTGTAAAAGGAAAGAAATGCTAGCGATATTTATC
>JAENRP010000089.1:79748-157372 GCA_024741835.1 Diplocarpon mali | reverse complement strand
ATTAATTTATATAATTTATAAATAATAATTATAAAGTGATCTTTAAAGTTAAAATCAAAGATAGACTTTATATTATTTTAAAGGTAATATTATAGAAATTGACTCTTAAGCTAAACTTATAAATAGATTCCTTTAAGGAAAGTGCACTCTCCGCCTTAATATAATTAAGTAAGGATAAGGAGAATAGATAGACTCTTAAGCTAGGACTATAAGTAGATTATAAAGTATCTTCAAAGATGACTCTTAAGCTAGGATTATAAGTGAATTTAGTAGAAATGACTCTTAAGCTAGGACTGCAAGTAGATTCTGCAAATTTGCTAATAATAACTCTTAAGCTAGGATTATAAGTGAAATTCGTAGAAATGACTCCTAGGCTAAGATCGTAAGTAGATCTTGCTATTTCTAGGAAATCGACTCTTAAGCTAAGACTGCAAGTAGATCTTACAGTTTTATTAAAAACAACTCTTAAGCTAAGCTTGCAATTAGAAAATAGTAAAACCTTAAACTGCTATTACTAGTCCTTTCTAACTACTAATAATAAAGTATCAATTAACGATAGGCTATTAAAGCTATTAAAAGCCGAAAGCCTATTAAAGTATTAGCTAATATATAAAAGATTTATATATTTAAGGCTAGAGAAATTAAAGGGCTTATATAAGGTCTTGATTTTAAAATAGAAGATCTAAGTATTAAAGGATCACCTAATATGCTAAATTTATAAGCTGATAAAACTTTAAAATCGGACGCAAACTAAGCTTAGTCTATAGAAAGATTCGATACTAGCGCTAATATCTATTAATACTATTAGACTATTTATAACCTTAATTAAAGGAAATAATTAGTTTTCTTAAATAGTAGATAACTCTATTTAATAGATATAAACTATTTGCGCTAAGACTAAATCTAAGCTTATAGAAAAGCTAGAAACTTAAAAAGTAATAAAAGAACGCTAGACTTAATTAAAGCTAATAGCTATTAGGTCTAATAATGCATTAGAGATTAAGGTAAAGCTTAATAAATAGGTAAAATAAGGAGTTTATTATAAACTAATTGTAATATATAAAGGTTCCTACTAGAATAGCATTACTAAGCGAAGCATTTAGTAAGTAAAGACTAACTATTGCGCTTTATTATAAAATGCTAACCTACTACTGGAATTCTAAGACCTTACAGTTAAGGCAGACGTATACCTGCGAAATAGAATAGGTAATAGACTAATAGTCAATAGCATTTAAATATCGCTATATAAAGTATATTTTAAATAGAAACTAAGCCTAGACTATATCTACGTCTTTAAAAGCGTCTACTACTCTTATATTAGTCTAAAGTCCTAGCCTGCGAATATAAAGAGTAAGAAGCTAATAGACTAAAGTAAAGAATATATATTTATTAAGTATATTAAATAGATAATAAAGCAATAGATAGTATATATGCTAGATCTAAGGCAAGTAATCATATCCTTAATAGTTGAGTTTAATAAAGCTTGAAATAGGAGGGAGCTATCCTTAAAGCTCTATATACTTGGAGATTCGTAAGGTATACTATTTAATAGTAATACTATTAAGCTAAACTAATAATCCCTTTCTCTTAACTTAGGCATATTAAGCGCACCCGCTAATTAACGACCTATTAGTCGCTTAAAGGCCGAATAGACTATTCCTATTATCTGCGAACTGCCTAAAGTATAGAATAACTTTAATATTATCATCCCTTTAGTTAAAGCACTTAAGGTAAAGGATGTTTTTAAAATAGGTATAAGTAATAATAAGCCTTTACTACTAGAAAGCGGTTCCTTAGATAATAAGCCTATAGAACCTATAGCTGAACCTACGTCTTTAAAGAGGAATAGAGACCTAAAACTGAAAGACACCTTAGATAAACGCAAGTCTAAGCGTATCTAAGCTATAATAGCATATAGGATCTATAAGCTTAAACTTCAATAGAGCTTTAATAAAGATAATACATTCCTAGCCGCTAAGGGAATAATGAAAATCTCTCTTCTAAAGACGTACGATAAAGCTATTAATAATCTAAAGAATAGAATAGTATAGAGTAAGGCAATTTAAAAGAAGATAAGCTCTCTTATTATAAATAGTATATAAATAGAGGAACTAACGCCAAAGGATATAAACCTAATATTAATAAAGTGGGTCTTTATAATTAAGATATATACAAATAGGACCTTAGAACGTTATAAGGTAAGGCTTATAGCTAAAGGCTTCTCTTAATAGTATAAAGAAGACTACTTCGATACGTTTGCGCTAATAGTTCGTATAAATACCCTTTGTATATTTATAATAATAGTAGCTGCTAAGGACTTTAAATATAGATAGTATAATATTAAAAATGCATTTACTAAAGCGATTATAAAGGAATAGATTTTTCTCTCCCAACCTAACGGTATTCCTATATATGCTAGCCACTCTTTCTATATACTCTATAGTATTTATAAGCTTAAATAATCAGCCTATAATTAGAACCTCTTATATAGCTCTACTCTAATAGAAATAGGATTCGTTTAAAGCCTAGCTAACCCTTATCTATTTACTTATATTAAGCGTAGAATCAAGTTGCTACTATATATTAACGATATTGCTATAGTTGTAAAGATAACTACTTAATTAGATTAGTTCTTTATGACGATTCGGAAACGTTTTAATACTAAGGATCTAAGGGGAATTCATAAGATCTTTAGTATCTGCGTTATAAGGAACCGCTCTACTTAAGAACTCTAATTAGATTAAGAGCAGTATATTAAAAAGATCCTAAATCGAATAGGACTCTTTGCTTATACTCTTAACTTTAAGTTAAAGCGTACTCCAATTAAAGGAAAGTATAATAAGTTAGAGCCTACTAATGAAAATAAGTAAAGAGGAGATTTAAAGAAGTACTAATAGGATATTAGAGCAATTATATATACTATAGTATATATAAGACTAAATATCGCCTTTATTATTAAGCAACTTAATCAGAACCTAAAGGATTTAACGATTTAATATAAAAACGCAGTTAAGCGATTTAAAAGATACCTTCAATTGATAATTATATAGAAGGTAAGATATAGATTAATGAAATATATAAGCGCAAAGCTTAAAGTATATACCGATTCCAACTAGGCAAATATAAAAGGTCGGAAAAGTATATCTAGAAGCGTATTAGTGCTATATAGTAGACCTATATTATAAGGAAGTAGGAAGTAGAAATCAATAGCTACCGCAAGCACTAAGGCAAAATATATATTAATATTATCAAATTGTAAATAAGGATTATAGATTGCCTAAGTTTTAAAAGATATAAGTTTCGCTAAGTATATTAGATAAGATAAGAACTATATTAATCTTTAAGCAAATAATATAAGGGCAATTGCACTTGTAAAGAATCTATACTTATATAAGCGATCGAAATATATTAATATTGCCTACTACTTTATCTATAACCTTATTATAAAGAATAAGTTATCAATTACCTATATTCCAATCGATTGAATAGTAGCAAATGGATTTATAAAGCTATTAGAGATAGTTGCAAAGTTTAAAGCATTTAAAGATATACTAGGGTTATAGAAGATAGTAAGAGCTTAATAGGCTTAAGGACAACTCCTGGGCCTAGACTGCGAGTCAAGTCATATAGTCTTATAAAGGAACTCTTTTGGAAATTTAACTCCTAGTCCCGCCTTATAAGTAGGATTGGTGATTTCAATAGAGGTTGCTATTGATTAATTGTTTTTTAATTTAAAGAGATACTTAAGAGTTAGATTAGCGCAAAAGGATAGTTATTATTTTCCTAATTGCAAGTCAATCGGAGTAAGGTCTAAGTAAGGGTATTAAGATAGGTAATATAGCTATCACTCTAATATATTATCATATGACCCTACTGCTTAATTAGTAGGATATTAATATATATATAGCTATAGGGAAGAAAGGGGTAACCTTCCTTCCTTAACTCTTACTAATATATCGACCATCGACCTTTAGAAGCCTCCTTTACCTACTGCGCCGACTCACTTAAGCTCAATAATTATTATATAACCTAAGCCAGCTTAATAGCGCTTTTAGTAGCCCTTTAGCTTAAGGGTTTTTTAAATGGAAATCTCAAATAGTATATAGTACTATTATAGTATTAGAGTATAAGTACTATTTGAGGTCTTTATTAGCTCCTTTCTATTTAATCTAATATTCGAGCTTCTTAACTTAAATACAAGATCCAATTATTTCTTCTATCTCCTACTCCTCTTATTCTAGTAGTACTTTAATTAAGGCAAGAGGTTCCTGGACTTATCTTAGTAGGAGGTTGGGAATATATTTACGTAATAAGTGCAAGTGGAAAATAAGGTAGATCGAATAAAGCAAATTAGGCAATTATAGCTTTTAGCTTTCTCTTAGCTTTTCTAGTACTTTTATTAAGCTATACTACTTATTAAAGAGCTTTTGGCTTAGCCGGTCTAGTTTTTAATTTTTAATACTAATTAGTATATTATCTCCTATAATCTAATCAACTGGCTAATAGTAGAGATCTGCAAGCCGTTTCATTTTAGCCTATTATACTTAAAGAGATAATTAAGCAAATTAGACTACTTTTTAAGCTTTAATAGCTATATAAAGCGCTATTTTATAATTTAATCTCTTAGTTACTATTTATAAAGGCTTTAGGTTAATTAAATTCCAAGAGGAGCGAGCTTTATAGCCGTTTAGTACTTAAAAAGGGGAAATTTGCCTTAGCAATTTATAAGGTAAGGTTAATTAGGCAATATCTATTAAAGGTAAGAGACGACTCTAATTATCTTAGTAGTATAAGTAGAACGGTCTAAGGCATTATTTTAAGTACTAGTTCATAATCTCAGTTTAGCTATCGATATTAGGGTTATAGGCTATAGTTAGCTTAACCTTTATACTTAGTATCTAATAGAGCTCTTTTTAAAAGGTAGAGACGAATTAGGCGCCTTTATTTAATAGAATTGAATCGAGTATATTAAAATAGCGTATCTAATAAATTAAAAACAACTTTATAAGGCCTTTCGCATCAACTGTCTTATAGCATAGGATCGATACTACCTTCTTTAATAATCGGTCTATTATTATTAGTGCAAAGTTATAACTAAGTTCGTTAAGCAAGAACTTTATAAAATCTATAGTTAAGTATTAGTATACTCGTTTAAGAATTAGCAAGGGTTATAAGAAACCTAGGGTCTTATTATAATAAGCTTTTATTTTTAAATAATAATAGTTCTAGATATAAATGCTAATATTGCTACTAAGGCTTTTCTAATAGTATTTTCTTCCTATTAAAAGTCTTATTTTCCTAATTCTAGTATATACAACGCAAGGTTGCTTATATATATAACAAATTAAGGCTATTTGCAATTTAGGAGGTTAGGATAGTACGATAAGTCTACCTTAGAAGAAGAGTTTGCCTTAGCTAAGTTTATAATTGAGGCTATAGTTCTACGCCTTATCTCAGAACTTCTATAGCTTAAGGGAGGTCTTATTAGCTTAAATGACCTTATTAATAATATAGTAGTTCGCTATATTATACTCAACCTTAGATATTAGGTCGGTAGGTGCCTTTATTAGCGCGATTGGTATAGTTGTTACTCGTAGGCCAGGCCTAGGAGTGGAATTGATCTGCGCTAAAGTCACTCGTAGGCCGGGCCTAAGAGTAGAATCGATCTACGCTAAAGTTACTCGTAGGCCAGGCCCGGGAGTAGAATCGCCTCTAGTGGCAAGTACTTCTATAGAGAGCTTATTGTTAAATAAGAGCTGCTAGTAGCGTAAAGCTCGTTTCCTAGCCTTAAGAGGGGTTAGCTCTTAGTCTTGATGTAAGAGTGTATTAGCTAGCGTATTTATTATACTTATTTAGTATATAATAAGGAAGTTAAAGTTAGCAAAGAACTCCGCTTAGCGAGCCTGCTAGGCTATTAAGTCCTTAGTTATTATAAAGTACTTAAAGGCTTTATAATCTATATATACGTATACTGTTTTCTAGGCCTTAAGTAGCTCTGCCTTATACTAATAGAATAATCTAAAAATCGCTAAGAGCTCCTTATTGTAAATAAGGTAATTTAGCTTAGCGTTATTTATTATCTTTAAGAAGTACCCAATTAGGTAGTAGTTATCGTCTTCTTAAAGTTAGAAGAGTACGCTAGCGACTATGCTATCAGAGGCGTCGGTCTTAAGCCTTATCTGCTTCTAAGGGTAATAGTAGTATAAAATCGGGGTTATTTAAAGGCTTAAGTGCAAAGCTTCCTAAGCTTCTTTATAAATGTTATTAAAGTTAAAAGGAACATTTCTTATAAGAGCTATTAAAGGTCGGCAGATATAACTATAGCTTTAAATAAACCTTTAGTAAAAGTTATAAAACCTTAAGAAGCTCTATATACTGCGTATATTCTTAGCGTATTTCTACTCCTAAATGACTAAGACCTTATTAAGGTCTACCTTAATTTTATAAACTCTAATAATAAACCCTAAGAACTTAATTTTAATAACTCTAAACTCGCTTTTCTTAATATCTACTTAAAGGCTATAGCATTAGAGAATTCCTAAGATCTTTTTAATATAAATCTTATAGTTAAGGGAGTTTTCTAAGTAGATTAGAATATTATTTAAGTAGGTAAAGTAGAAATCGTTAAGGTAGTTAAGGAGAATATTATTAATAAACCTTTAAAAGGTAGCAGGCCTATTTATTAGCCTAAATGGCAAAACCTTATATTTATAGGTCCTATAACGCATACAGAAGGTAGTTAGGTCCTTAGCGTCAGCTAATATGCGGATATAGTAGAAAGCTTATTATATATTGATTTTTATAAAAACATAAGCTTTCGATATGCGTACTATTATCTTATTGATAAATGGAATCGGGTAGGGGTCTTTCTTTGTTAGGGCGTTCAGTTTCCGATAATTAACGCATAGACGTAAGTGTGACGACTGGGAGTATAACCTCTGCTCGGCACTGATACGTATACGAATTATATAGTAATGCTAATAGAATGTCTTAGTAATAACTTAGAATCAATAACTACAGAGCCTTAAAGGAGTGGAAGGGCATAGTATATATATATAAAGAAAAGAGGGTTACCTGCTTAAGGGGAGCCGAACCGGATGCTAACCGGGGGTAACCTGGTTTATAGCCTATACTAAGATTACGCTAAGCCATAGCTAAACCGGGTATAAACTAAGTATAAACTAGGGTATAGCCTATATATAATGATAATCTGTTATATTACCTTCCCTTTTAAAAAAAGCTTATCCTTAAGCATCTAACTATAGGTTTATCATTACCTATTTTATTATAATCATCTATACTATTAGTATAGGCCTATATCTAATTAGGAAGCCTTGCAAGCAGGCCTAAGAGGTCTGGATTTTCCAAATGAAATTTGCAAAGCTTGAAAGGCGTATATATAAAATTAAAGGCTAAGTACTATTCTAAATTAATATCGCGGCCAACCTATAAGGCGCGGTATATAAACGTACTAGCTTGCTTTTATATAGTAAGCAGGCTCTCTACTTTATATTCTTATTCTCTTATAATATTAATAGTAAGAGGGGATTTATTCACTTGACTATCTAAAGGGGTATTAGGGTCCCTTTAGAAGCGACTTAGGTAAAAGATATTATATACCTTTATAGAGTTAGGTAGCTTTAATTAGTATAAACTAAATACTTTTTCTACTATCTTAAATAGGCTAGCTTTAAGGTAGCTAAGCTTTTTAAAAGGCCTATCTATAGAGTAGGGACGCATATCTAAGTATACTTGATCGCCGACTTTAAAAGTAGTAAGGCGGCAAGAGGTATTAGTGGTATTTCGCATACGTTCCTAGGCCTTAAGGATATAAGATTTAGCAAGGGTCTAAGCTTTATAATATCTTATAGAGTACTTAAGGGCGTCTTATCAATTAAGCTTTTAAGAAGGGGACTCCGAATTAGGTACATTAAGCTTCTAGTCCTAATTAGTACGCAGAGCGTACCTATATACTACTTTGAATAGCAATAAGCCATTAAGAGAGTCATAGGGGAGAATTAGCTAGGCAAAATCTATTATAGGCAAGAATTCGCTCTAATCGTCTTAGTAGTAGCTAATAAAGGGGCGGAGGCGTTGCATAAGGTACTAATTATAGTTTTCGGTTTGGCCGTCGGTTTAAGGGTAGTAGGCCGAGCCAAGGGTTAGTTTTATACTTAAAATAGAGGTAAAAGCTTTCTAAAAGCTTAAGATAAATTAAGGGCCCTGGTCTAAGGTGATTATTAAGGGGGGATTAAAGTAGTAATATATATAGTATATATAGAGTTAGGCTAACTAATATAAATCGGTAGTCTTTCGACAAGGAATCGATATCGCCTGCTTACTAAATCGATTAATAATCATAAGAACGTTATTATAGCTATGCTTATCTTTATTAAAACTCATATAATCTATAGTTATATGCTCCTAAGGTCGGCTTAGTACTAAGAGAAGTTGGAGTAAACTAGGTTTCTTATTATAAAGGACTTTGCTTCGTCTATAGGTATGGTAGTTCTTATAGTACTAGGATACGTATTAGTATAGATTCGGCTAGTGGTATTATAAGGAGAAAAGCTAATAGGTTTTGCATACGCTTAGATATATAGTAGCAATTTGATTATAAACCTCTTATATAAGTAACATATAGAGGTAGTCTATATTAGGTACTACCAGCTTACCTTAATAGAGAAGCAAATCTCCTTCTATTATCTAAGGGTTAGCCTTAGTTAGGGCTATATCGGACCTATTTTAGAGGGCTGCTTGGCAATAGACCTAGTAAGGCCTATATTATCAGTTCGCGGCTAGTACTTAGTTAATAATATAGAAAGCAAGGGAGAAGGCCGAAATTTCTTCAATAGAGACTAGGTTCTTAATTATAGTCTATTTACAAAGCTGTTTAAAGAGGATTCAAGGGTTAATCTGATCCTAGTATAATAATATCATAAGGCGGTTATTGCGTTTTATTATATTCTGATCCTTTAATTTATCGACGTGGTAAGTTAAGGCGTTGGCAAGAGGGTTTTTAAAGCTAGGTCGGTAGGTAATTGTAAAGTCGTAGTTGGAGAGAAGCTCGGCCTATTAGGCCTATTGAGAACTAAGGTTTTTAATAGTTATAAAGTACTTAAGTACTTTATAGTCTATATATACTATAATTCAGTAGGGAGCTCTTATGAGCTCGGCTTTAAAATGGCTAAATGATCGAATAATAGCTAGCATCTCCTTATTATATATAGTGTAGTTTAGCTCAGCCGGTATTATAGTCTTACTATAGTAGGCAACTAGGAGCTATTCGGACCTATATTACTGCAATAATATAAAGGCGACTATACTATTAAAGGCATTAGTTTCCAGCATATAAGGGAGGTCTTGCCTATAGTACTAGAGGATTAGGGTATATATAAGAGCTTCTTATAGCTATAGGAAGCTCTGCTTGCATTTAGGGGTAAATCGGAAGGGAACGTTATTCTTAGTAAGGTGCACTAAAGGGGCAGTAATAAGACTATAGTCTTAAATAAAATGATAATAAAAGTTGTAAAAACTAAAGAATAACTGAATACCCTTTATAATAGAAGGGTAGGTCCAATTCTCTACTACTACTACCTTATCAAGGTCAACTCAAATGCCTTTAATAGTGATAATAAAGCTAAGGTACTTAGTCTTTATAATATTAAACTTATACTTCTTTAGGTCGGCCTGCAGTTCTATATCTGACAATTGCTAAAGGACCCGTTTTATATGCGATTTGTAATCGAGTCGGTTAGTTGAGTAAATAAGGATATCGTTTAAGTAGGTTATATAAAAATCATTAAGGTAATCGAAAAGGACATTATTCATATACCTCTAATAGGTAGCAAGGCCGTTTATAAGGCTAAAAGGGAGCACCTTGCACTTATACGCGCTATACCGAGTTTTAAAGGTAGTAAGCTCCTTAGAGTTAGGGTCTATTCGGATTCGATAGAAAGCCTACTATATATCAAGCTTTGTAAAAATCTAAGTGCCGGCTAATCGAGCTAGGGTCTTGTCGATTAAGGGTAAGGGGTATTAATCTTTATAAGTGAGGTTATTAAGCATATAGTAGTTAATATAGAATTGTAAGGAGCTATTAGCCTTTTTCATAAATAGTACTAGCATAGCATAAGAGGCAGAGGAGGCCTTAATAAATCCTTTATTAAGGTTATTAATAAGGTACGCCTTTACTATTTCCAGCTTAGGTATAGACATCTTATATAAGGGGGAGTATTAAAGGGCCTTCTAAGCACCTTCGGCTATAAGCTCGATTTTATAATTATAAGGTCGATAGGGCGGTAGTATATTAAAAGCGGCTTTTAAGAATATATATTAGTACTTCTTATAAGCGGCTGGAATCGGTTTCTTAATTGGTTCGAGGGAGGCAGTTAGAATAGCGATCAAAACCTCTCTATTATAGTATTAGTTTAAAAGGGAATCGGTTTCGCATTATTAGGTCTGACTTTCTTAGTTATCTCGAATTAATTAATCAATTTTATAAAACAAGGTATTAAAGAGCTCTACGCCTTACTAATTCCTAGCTATTATATGAAAAGTATAGGCTGAAATTGCGTATATATTTAAAGAAGAAAGGGGAATTTTACACTTTGCTATTTGCTTATAAGTGCGTTTTAGGACTAAAACGGGAGAGGGAGCTAAGTTAGGCTTAGTCGCATTAAGCTCTTGCTTTATAATTAATATATTACAGGAGTAGTCCTTAGAAAAGGTATTACCTTCGACTTAAGGGGGAGTTAGGGTGGAATCGGTAAAAGAGTATTTAATCGGAATAGGAGGGAATTTAAAAGGAGGGAGCTAAGAGAGGTTTTCCTAGCGTCGAGCTTCATACTTAAAAAGGGACCGTTTTAGTACTATATCATATCGAGTTGCATTTCGCTAGTAGTATTGATCTAAGTTTTATCGTTTAGTATTAGTGATTTCGATATTCTTTGCAAAAGAGATAGTAGGGGGATAGGAATCGGGCTAGGTAAGCTTACGAGAAGTATAATTAATAGAAACTTTATACTCCTTAAGCCAAGCTTATCCTAAAATCACTCTATAGTTGCCGAGGTTAGTAATAAGAAAAGGAGTAAAAGATTGAATTCGCTAATTGATATACAGATTAAGTAGTATATAATAAGTAATAGTACTACCCTAGGAACCGTTATATCCTTTAATTAGGAAGGGTATAGGGAGTATACAAATCAAAGGTTTAAGGAAAGAAGATAAAGATTTAAGTAATGCCGAATTAATTAAAGTATACCTATTAGCGCTTGTATTGATTAATGCCAATACCTTATAAGAAATACCATTCTTTAAGAGTAGGATCTGTTTTATTATTAAATTGCCACTAAAGAGGTTTCTTAAATCAAGGTATTGCATATTATAAAGTGCGCTTAAGAAGGAGGCTTTACTTAGGCAGGGGTATTTCCCTTAGGAGTTAGAGGGGGAAGGGGAGCGCTACTATTATCTTATTCGACCTTAGGGTCCTCCTCTTTATCGCTATTCTATCCTTGGCCATTATTATACTCAAGCTTATTAATGCAAGAGCTATAATACCTAAGAGTAATAGAAGGGGATTTCGGCCGTTTATCAAACTGATTTTTTCAATTAGCTATAGGAGAGAGAGCGCCAAGGGTATCGGTCCAGCGCAGAGGAAAAGAGGAAGATCTAGGCTAAGCGAGGCCGGGGGCAGGGGTGCTATACTTAGCGAGACCGGGGCTAAGGGTGCTATACTAAGGTCGATTCGGATACAATTTGGAAAAGTTTCTTAGTAAGGGATTTGATTTATTAGTATCTCCTTATTAGGCATTTTTACTAGAATTAGCTTTGGCTTTAGTGCCCAATCTGTCTTTATATTGTATTTGACTATATAGCGTCCTCTTAGCGCGCTATCTGGCGTCTTCTTATTAGATAGCAATAACCCACTTGTCTAATATCCTAGTCTTATGCCACTTTTATATAAGGGGGGTTCGAAGGCGTTTTGGGATTTTCTCCCTAAGGGTGCTATAAAGTCGACTATTATCGTCGATCTCTACTATAGCAGCTAGTTAAGAGAACTTAAGGTAGAATTCCTAAAAAGACTTATTAGCCTTTATATAAAGGGTAGTAAACTCGATCTTAGCTTCTTCGCGTTCCGCTAAGTCAGCTAAGAACTTAGCAAGTTGACTTACTAGGGTTTCGGTAGTAATTCGGGCGTCCCTATTAAGTACCTAAGGGGTTAGCTAGTCCTTAGCTATACCTTTAGTCTGATCTAAAACATAGTTAAGCTAGGCCCGTTCCCTATAGAAGTAGGGGTAGTATAGCTTTAGATTATTAAGTATATAGGCCTCTTAGTATTTAGTATAGTAGTTACGGCCATCGGACAATTTTTAAGTAAGGTTCGGTATATTATAGATGCAAGGGAGGTTTGGCTGCTAAGCTAAAGGCGAACTGGTAGTATATTGGTTAAGGGAAGCAAAAGAAGGATTATCTTAATTATTATATTGCTTACTACGCGCGGTAAAGGAAATAGAAGAAGGTAGGTCGAAGTCTATAAAGCGCTAAGGGCGCGTAAGTGAACTAGAAGGGTTTTATTCTAATGCTAGGGTTTTCTTAATTGATCTTAGGATACCTTTAAAGGTGCTTTAAAAGTCATTTAGATCTCTTTCTCAATCGATCAATTGTTAGTATATAGAATTCAGCTTATAGTTATGCCTATTACGCTCTTTTGATATAGATGCAAGTCAGACCTATAAGGAATCTAATTCGGCTTATGATATAGTGATTTTAGGGCCGTTATTATTAGCTAGTAGGAAGTTAGTAGGAAAGGTACTAGGGGTAATACTAGCACCTCCTTAAAGGGGGGGAGAGCGAGGGGTCTTTAAAGACCGAGTGATAGGAGGAACTATTCTTTAAGCTTATAGTAGGAGCTTAGTATAGGTCTTTTAGTATATTATTATACTTATTAGGGTTTCGGTCGATTACTAGGAATAATATAAATAAATATTATAAATGCCGTCTTTAGCAAAGCAAAAGAGTTATTAATAATATAACAACTAAGAGTATAACCTCTACTTAGCACTGATATATATACAAATTATATAGTAATACTAATAGAATGTCTTAGTAATAACTTAGAATCAATAACTATAAAGCCTTAAAGGAGTAGAAGGGCATAGTATATATATATAGAGAAAAGAGGGTCACCTGCTTAAGGGGAGCTGAACCGGATGCCAACTGGGGGTAACCTGGTTTGTGGCTTATACTAAGATTGCGCCAAGCTATAGCCGAACCGGGTACGAACTGGGTACGAACCGGGGTATAGCCCACATATAGTGACAATCCGTCATAGTAAGGAGCTATTAGCTTTTCTAATAAAGAGGATTAGGGCTACTTAAGGGGAACTCGAAGCTTTGATAAATCCTTTATATAAGTTCTTAAGAATATAGCTCTTAACCTTTAAAAGCTATTTATTAGTAAGGCGGTAAAGGGATTCAATTATTAAATTGTTCTTGCCTATTAGCTCAATTTTATAATCTACCCTTAGCCTAGGTTCCGGCAATTAATTAAAGGCTTAGCAATTGAAAACGTTCTTAAATTTAGTATACTAAGGCGGGAGCTTCTAATCTATTAGCTTATTATTGCTCTTATATTTAGCTTATAGTACCGAACTAAGGCTAAGGGAGCTAATTTCAACTTATTTAACCGATTCTTAGCGATTGATTCTTTAGCAATTGATTTCTTAATCTAAATTATAAATAGAGCTTATAAATATAAACTCTTTAAGCGCTAGTTCTTAAGTTTATATAGCTTATCTTACTTTAATTATAAAATAATAGTAAAGGGCGCCGATTGCTAATGCTAAGATTAAGCTAATCTAGTAAGCTATCTTTAAAGGAGCGTTTCTCTTTACTAAAAGAGGGAGCAAAGGGTCTAGTACTTTTAGCAAGGCCTTCTTTATATAGTTCAGATCTCTTTTCAAGTCTTTAAAGAAACTGCTATCCTTAAGTTTGTAAAAGGCCACTTATAAGCTAGGACTAAGAGTGGAATTCGAGTTCGCAGTTTTCACTTGCAAGCTAGGACTAGGAGTAGGATTCGAGTTCGCGGTTTTCACTTATAGGCCGGGACTAGGAGTAGGATTTAAGGCGTTATTGCTTGCTAGCATTAAGAGCTAGGCTTAGGCCATTCTTAGGTCTTCGTCCTTAGCGTCTATTATAGCTACTTAACGATCGATATCTTACTAGGCTATTAAGGGTTTTATTAGCTATAAGAGATTAATTAATATACGTTAATTAAAATAGGAGATAATAAGTATATCCTTAGGCTAAAAGATACTATTTTTCCCCTTTCTATAGGATTATTTAAAGTTATAATACTCTAGGAACTTCCTACTAATTAAAATATCGGTTGCTCTTAAGCTTATAATTAAGAAAGGGAAGTTTATTTATCGCCTATTGATTATAAGGGTAAGTAAGATAGCAAATCGAATAGTTTCTCCCTTAAGATTATTATAGCTAATAAGGGTAATCGGTTTAAGCAATTTAATAAACTTCACCCTAAGTCTTTAAGAGAGCTAGTATACTAAAGACGTTTTAATAATACTGAAAATATTAGCTCTACTATTAATATAAGTAACTATTTTAATAAATAATCTATTTTAAGCTAGTTCTATAAGAATTAAGAACTGGCAGCCGCCTATTAATAGGCGGGAATTAAAATCTAAGTCTTTTTATAAATTATAACCTATATTATAATAGGAGTCTTTACTATAGCTTAGCAGTTTCCTAATAGTAGGTCGTTTTCTATTTTAACTTTAGCTACTATAAACTCGCCTTGCTTCTTTAGCTTAAAGTAGTCTATTGTATAATAACTAAAGGCTTTGTAATTATAGTAAAGACTAGACAACGGCTTTAGGCTGGCAGACCTTTCTTAATAGGCCGCTAGCAAAGGGGAATAAGTGCAGGGAGCTAAGGAAATAACTATAGCTATAGGTCTCTATAACTCCCTTTTTAATATACTAAGGACGCGGTCCTTTAAAAGGGAGAATGCAATAGCAAAGGCGACTTATTAAGCGTTATAGGCCTTTTCTTATTTAATATTATAGGCCTTGCGGTTTATAATAGCTAAGAACTTATTTAAAGTAGTATAATTATTATTCATTTTATACTTCTTTACTTAAAGGTCGTTCTTTAAGGCTAAGGAGACCTTTTTATAAATATTATCAAACTAGTAAGACTAATCGATCTTATTAATTATAATAAGGGTAATAAACTTAAATCGGAACTTATTATATAATATTAAACTTATAATTAACCTATTATATTTAAGCTTAATAAATTAAATATAGTTATAATTAAAGAACCTTTAATCTAAGATCCTAAGGATATTAGTAATATATATAAACTTATTAGTAAAGATAGGATCTATATATTATAAGATTAGGTTTTAAGCTTTACTTATTATATACTTAAAGTAAGTAATAATCTAATCCTCTTTTAAAGTAAAGTTACTTAAGTACTTTTAAATAAATACCTTTATAGCTATCTTTTAAGTGTTATAAGTGATTTCGCCTTAATAGTTGCTAAAATAGATTTAAAAGTACTTAATTCGATAAGGGTTAATAGCTAAGGCTAAAGGTCTGATAATTAGGAGGTAGTAGTCTAAGGGAGGCAGTAAGTCGGCAGTAAGGGACCGAGTGTTCTAAGGGCTAGTACTTAAGGAAGAAGAGGTAATAGTATTATTTTAAAGAGCAGCAGCTATAGCAGCACTAATAAGGTTTGCGATTTCGGCCTATTAAATAGTTGAAAAGAGAGGGGCCGATATAATAAGGGTAGACGTTAATTCTTCTTTAACTTTAATTAATAGAAGGGGAGTATTTTAAGAATCTACTTATAGGCTAGGCTTAAAAGTAAAGTCTATACTAAAGGAGGTAGCTTCTTAAGTAAGCTTTAAAGGGGGAATATCTCTAAGATTAGGGTTGGCAGTAAGGCCTATAGAACTAGAACTGGTGGTAGTAAGGCCTAGAGAACTAATAGTAGTAAGGCCTAGAGAACTAATGGTAGTAAGGCCTAGTAGAGGTGCGGTTAACCTTTTACTTCTCTTAGGTGGCATAAGATTAGAAGTCTTAAGTACTAACTCTCTTTATATTATCTAGTTTAATCTAAAGGGACCTAATACTAAATAGTGACTTATTTAAAAGGAGGAAGATTAGTATAAGCAGAGCTATATACGTTTTTAAAGCCTTTTAATAGAGTATATATTAAGGTATTATAGGTTTATAGATCTTAAGAAAGAAGGTTTTACTTTAGGATTATATCTTTTTACTAATTAAGAGTTATAATAAGGTTGCTTAAAGGTATAGTGCAAATCTAAGGAAGTAGGGTCCGAGGATTTAAAGCTTATTACTCTATTAAAGTTGACCTAGTCTCTAATAGTATAGTATAACCTATTAAAGCTGATTAAGTCTCTATATATATATATAGGTATAGGTCCCCTAGTTTATACTTAAGTATAAGAAGGAAGGAGTAAGGAGCTTCGAAAAGTATAAGGCAGAGTCGACAAGTATAGGTCGATAGGGAGTATAAAGAAGTTCGACAACTTATTCGCAAGGAAGGGTCTTTGAAGAGTCGAGTTATATTTAAGGGTTTCAAGGGAAGGAGTAAAGAGCTTTAAAGAGTATAAGGAGAATTATTAACAAGTATAAGGAAAGTTGTTAATAAGTATAAGGTTAATAAAAAAGAGTAGTATAGAATAGGAGAGAGTTAAGAAGAGAAAAGTTATTATACTACTCTAGGCAGCAGCCTACGCTAGCGAAGCGAGGGTATAGTAAATAAAAATTTTTTTCGAATTGAAATTGAAAGTGAATTTCCGTTTATAAAATAGAGTACGTAAAGGGTCGAAAAAACGAGCTAATCTCATATTCGAAGGTTGTTATTTAGCTTCCTTTAAAAACTAGATTAGTAAGATCTAGGCGCTATATACGAGTTGCTTAAGGCAGTTTGTAATAGAAGTGTCAAGATCGAGAGATTAAATTGCTTAAGGCAGTTCGAAATAACGATTTTAAAGGTAGTAGATATTAAGCTTCTTAGCAGAGGTTAAGTTGATCTTTTCTTATATTATAACTAGCTCTTAAGCGTATAGTAGGTCGAGAATCGAACGCTAACTGTATTACCTTAAGAGGTATGCTATATAATAGAGAAGAAAAGATAAAGAAGAAGAGAGAGTCTCTAGTAGAGCTCCTCTAGAATAAGTACAGGTGCTTCACTAGCGTGCACGTGATCTAGCCACCTCGCTACCTTAGCGTGCACCTGACTTCGACACGTGATATAACCGTTCACGTGATGTGCACGTGATGCGGCCGTAACACTAAACTCATCGCATGATCTCGACGAACTTGCTCAAGATAGCGACTAGCCGAGCCTCTTATGGAGCGCAGCGACTCCACCCCTCTTCCCAGCTCGCGGGAGGGCTGTTACACCTTACACACAGAATACATAGACGTAGCATTGGCTCTGAATGAAATTTCGCAGATAAAGGAGATACTATTTGGATAAGGCAGGTGAGGAGACCCCAAAAGCCACTGTGCAATGGAATAGACCCGGCAATGAACAGGTTCCAGGCAATACTTTCAGTCAAGAATACATTGTGCCTAACAGTATTGCACAGACGCCGCAATCAGAAAAAAATCCCTCAGAGAATCTGTGCCGGAGGTGAATGAAATAACGCCAGACTTCAGCATTTGGGAATTGCTGCCGAAGAGACGTGTAAGCGGCTGGGGATTCGCTTTGCGTAGCTATACTTGGTCATTGCTTGCTTCAAGTACAAGGTACAGCAGCTCGAGATCGAGAAGGCCATATTTTGACAAGACGAGCAATGATGCAGCGAGGCGTCAACCAATATTATAAGGGTAGCCGTCCATCCATGTACCTTAAGTAGTATACTAGGCCTTGCAGACGCCAGCTCTTACTTGGCCGCAAAACGTAAGAGAGGAATACTGCATCGGAATTTAACTTCTGGCGTTATACGTAGGCAATGGTTCGACCAGACTTTCTTAGCCGCTCTGGGACCAGTTCTCTGGACATTTAGCATAGCATGCCAAGGCTTTACCAGCTAGGATGGAAGTATGAGCAACTGGAGACCAGATATTGTCCAGTTCGTCGGCGCATCAAAAATGACTTTGAAACGCGCACGGAATATCTCAATAACTCCACACTTCATTGATAGAAAAACCTCTAATCCGCGAAAAGAAAACTTGCAGCTTGCGAACTTGATGAACGTACTTGGTGAACGTACTATGCGCTTGATTCGTACACAGAGCAGAGGCTCCGAGAGCCATGCATTAACGGAACCAAGTATTGCAAAGTGTGACCTGGAATTCTCCAAATACAATGAAGTGTAGCCTCAAGTCCTCAAAGATTCAGCATGCAAGATAGAGAAGTATCTTACTGCTAGCAGGTTATCGCACTTTTTATTGATCGGGAACTGAACAGTAACGCATTTCTCGGTGATGGCGGTCATAGTATCAAGGGCCACGATGCCCGGTTGGGCCCCCATCATCAATAGTCGTGTTCGTCAATTTGTCCTACTAAAGAAACAAATGGGGGAACACACAAAGAGGAGGCCTCATATAGAACCAAAAAAAAAAGAAGCACCAAAATTGGGCCAGCATCGAGGGAGGTGTTGGGAACATTTCCCAAGTTGGAGGTATATTCTGAGGTTGTTGGCGTTGCGCGCGCGCGGTTTGTAAAGTAAAATGGCAAGTCTAATATTTATCCTTCATCCCTCATATGCCAATCATATGACTTCCTGTCACGAGATCTCTTCGTTTTAGGTATCTACACTACACATAGCATCCGACTCAAGTTAAAGCCGAGAACAGGATTTCTGCCTCAGATCTCTCCATGTCAAACATGCGATCTCGGATGTAAGTAGGGAATGCCCAGAAGGCATCAATCACGGTTACAAAGACGGCTCTATCCCGGCATGTGATACTGTGATTTCAGGCTGGCGGAAACAGATCCAATCAAAATGCTAAATGCTCTTGGATGAACTTGGACGTAATCCTTGATCCTGCGGGCCTCTGGGCATGCCTGGAATCAGGATATGCCAAGTTCCACCATTATTCGCTTGAACTCGGCACATCACCCACCAAATGATGACGATGTTTGTTGATCCCCCTAAGCACTTCCAGTGAGTGACGAGATCGTACTAAGCTCAGCATGACTTTATTCAAAGTCTTCCGGCGTCCGAGAGCCCAAACTAGGAGGTGGAAATTTCTTCGTGCCCAGAAACAGCCCCGGGTCTTGATGCCGCTTGTTGTAATTCACAAGAGGCCTCGTAACCATTACTTCGGTACCAAAGATGAAGCAGCTGCCTTGACGGGAGTGTAGACCACAGCCAGTTCCAGGATTCTTGGCCTCGACGCTAGAAGCCGCGCTGACAAGGTCGGAGTCGCAACTCGTGTTGCTGACTTTTTCGACGGCGACGCGAAAGCCTCTCCAGGAAACGAGGCATCGTACTGTGCCTGTCCAAAACCACAAGTAGAAATTTGTCACGGCTCTGTAAAAAGAGGTATGCGCTTGCTAGCTGTTGGCTGTGATCGCTCCAATACTACAGCTAGTACAGCCGATTCTGTACTAGCGCGCCAGCACTAAGGGAGCTAGCCTAAGCATTAGGATTCCCCAGATCTCCAATAACCTTGAAGCTATTTATAAAAATAGCTACGGACCTAATATTTAGGTATAAATATTACAAAAAGGAACCTTAGTATTGATTGTAAAGCTTCCCTACCATAGAAATAGGAGGAATATATCAAAATCTATAAGGAATTGATATTATTAAGAAAGCCGATGATTGACAGTATAGCCGATACTCAAAGAAACCTCTATGTACTATTATATCACTTTTATGTAAGACCCTCAAGCTCCCTTTATAAAAAACAAAGCAAATAATTCTTCTCTGATCTGCACTCTATCATCTTTCTTTGTTCTTACTAGTACTTCTAGTAAGTATCGACTTGTCAACTTCATATTTTCACGCTAGCCAAGTATTCGCCTGTCCTTGGTAGACTCTTTGATCTATCTCGGACCTCTCCATAGCGTTTTTGGTCCGAATTTGGCGCAATCCGACTAAGGTCTGAGGCTTACCAATTTATCAGGGAAAATGGACCCCCGGACCATTCTTTTGCGGCCTGGGAACAAGCAGTTTCTCAGCTTGCTGCCGAAAGACATCCAATTCCTTCCCCGAAAGATAGAAATGGTATCAAAGATTCCAGATGGAGTTGATACCAGTGATTCTGAGGTCTATATGCGTGCGATCAATCATGAGTGATAGCAATAGAACATTTATCGCTGCTCTGATTGCAGAAGATACTTAGGAAAAGACCTTACCGTGCTGACCAAGAACAGCATATTTGAGATCGCAACAGGTGAATTTGAACGTCTCGGAACCTTGAAAGATATCTATCAGCATAGGAATCGGACGATGCAAGCAGGATCTGAACATCGAAACTCACCGGATCTGCCCCCGCACCACAATGAGCACAGAATGCTTTATGCATCTCCACACGCAAAATACAAGATCTCAGTGGTGCCATTGTCAGCATCAGAGGCATGAAAGCCCAGGTTGTTGTTAGCGGGAGTATTCCCAATGGGGTAAATGACCAGAGAATTGAGTGGTGGCATAACTGTTACGTTATGCATCGCTGAAGAGCTATTATGCATGTGTGGACTATGGGGAATGGAAGTTTTTTTGGTCAGGGCAATAAAACAAAAGAAAGAGTCGCAGGAGAGCCCACTCGTCGGTTAAGAGACAAGCGAAATGGATTACCCGGAGTCAAAGTCAAAGCAAAAGTTGGTGATGGATCTAAGGTTGCAGAGGTCATAATGGAAGTAAAATTAGTACTCGTTATCGGCATGTTCATCTTTTTGGGAGACGTGTATGCGGCAGACGCGACTATCTTCACCCCACTTCCGAGATAACGGGCAACACAGAAGATTGTTCTGCTCCTTGTCAAAAGGTCCTTAGTTTTTTCTGTATCCTGGAAAGTAACACCTATATGGACTCGAAGCAGTCTCCTCCCCTGTCAAGTGAGTCTTGGATACGGGTTCTGGAGAATCTTAATGCAGGCGAGGAATCCCCAACATTATGTAAAAGCTGCCGACAGGTCAGCACGGCATTCAAAGCGATCACTGAGCCTCTCTTCCGCGGGAAGCATCTTCCAAGGTCTAGAATTGGTTTATACCTAGGTGTGCTAAGTATCAAACCCAAAGGATGGAAAGCAGTTATGACTGTAGGGGAATGTCTGGCAGCCGGGGATGCTCCCGAAGATGATGAGACCTGCCACCTCGCGGCAGGGTTCGAATTCTCTCCTTTACACAGAAACGAAGAAACTAAGATTTTGTCAACTAACAAGGTCCTATCCGAAGAGATAATGCCAAAAATCAAGACACGCTTGCGTGAATATCTGGTAAACGCTGACATCCTAGCGCCTCAGCATACTGTTCAGATCCGACGAGATATCTATCAAGGACCAATTCCTGACTGATCTGTTGACTACGAGACGCTCGAACTGAACTGTGATTGGCGGGAGCTTTACAGCTTTTTCTACAGCGAAGAGCATCTCAATCTTGTCATTACCGCCAGAACAATGAGGATACGGGAGGCACTCGTGGCCGAGCTCAAAGCAAAGGTTGATCGAGGACAGATGTATCTTATAGTAGTCATGCGAAGGGCTCTGGTCATGTTTGGGGACGATGATGATGGCTCTGAAGATGAAGAAAAGGAGTGGCTGACGGACAGTAATGCAGACGACTAGTACGTGGCTCGCGCCTAGGAGAGGTCTTGATACGAACTGACGAACTCGACACATCCTTCATATTGGGTACGAAGAAGGTATTTGAGTGTCCATCATATAGAGGACCGTTAGCGTTGACGGTAAAGATATTTTGTCTGAACATGGCGAAGCCTCTCTTTCCACTCTTTTCGATACCTGATGCCGCGGATCTCTCCCGAGTTGAAAAACACAAGTCTCTGCCCAGATTTCAAGACAATAAATGTCTTAATCATGTGATAATTCTAGGATGAAGCTCAATCTCGGCTTAGGGGGCCTAGATATTTCCTTCAAATCGGTGCGTTTTCTCGCCTGGATTTTTCCATCGACAGCTGAACTAATACTAATATACCACCCAGGGCTGTCAACGAGATACAATGGCGAGTACAATAATTAGCCCTACCAGAAGCTCACACCATGAACCTCTCATCCCCCTATAAATCCGCTGTCGGCGGCCCCATCCTGTTAGTAAAGGCAACGCGATTTCCCTCACATCTTATCAGTCCGAGCTTCATTCCACATGCCTCCCAAATATGTGCCATATACCTCCAATTGACACTCTCTAGGACTTTTCCCTATATGATCCCTCTAAATATCCTTCGATGTATATGTTAGAAATATACAAGGTATAGAGATTGCGTACGGAGCGGAGACTAAGGCTTAGTAAGCCTACCTTGTATATATACTCCTACAGCTCCATAGAACTCAGAATCTACACCTTTAGATTCTGTCAGTATATTTTCCTGCAAGGACGAGACCAAAAGATGGATCTAGCCGCGGAGGAGCAGAGCCAAAAGCCCTGAACAATAACAAAATCAAAGATAACATCTTCGCCTTTATAATCGCTGGCTACGAAGAATTAGGAAGCTTACTTTACATGTCCATCTGCTCGTTTTAAAAACCACTGTATTAAGAGCTTTGCAAGAAGGTGCCGACACCACCTTTAATAGGGGCTCACCTTTTGGATAAGACCGTAAAATATTTAATTAAGACTGCGCGGTTTAATGCTTGCAACAGTCTTGAATGAGACACTACGCTTGGTTTCGCCTGTCCTGACGACCCCAAAGAAAGTCTCTAAGAGACCGCAATAGTTCGCCATTGCTGACCGGCAGACCAAGCCTCCCCCGAAGACGTTGATACAACTTTGCATCCCATCGGTTCATGTCAATCGGAACTGCTGTCCCTCGGCCCTCTTCGTTTTAGGCCAAGGCTCATATATACCCTTCAGCGACGGGTAGCACGCCTAGCTCGGTCGTCTACTATCTTCTAGATCGAGATCATGAATGCGCTCGTGGTGATTGTATCGCTGTTCTGTGTCGAATTAGCCGTGGTTTCTTTTGTTTTCGATGCAGAGCTTGCTTATATTGCTATGTAGAGGAGTGAGGACGGGAGGTTAACATTGATACCACTACATTTACAGCTTTAAGAGCGTCAACTTAATTCTGAAAATCGCTGCACATTTCGCATTCGCTGCATCTGATGTAGAAAAATAAATCTACATGCGAGATGTTTGTGTGGGATTCTGGGGTAGGCGCCCAGTAGCCGCTAGCTAGTTGGGTTGAAAAGTTGGATCTCTTCTGATGCTTTTTGATTGTCAAGTTCGCATTGCGTAGCATTGCCTTGGCCATTCTCCTCTTGTTTGGTTCAGCTTAACTCGTCTCTGATGTATTGTCTACCTTGGTGCCTGTAGAGTTGCAACTATATAGCAACAAGAGAGCATTTGAAAGTGTCTGAAGAGCCTGTGATTCGAGCAGCAGCTTGTTTGGGTGAATCAGATATTAGGAGTGAAAGTCGAACTCTGTGTGGCTACCTTATCTGTTTGGAGATATTTGGAGAGGTCGTTTACAGTGATTCACCAATAATCAGTCTTAGCAGAAGCGAGCTCGAAGTTCACTCACCTTTGCAGCAACGTCCTTATCACCCAAAGACGAGCCTTTGTTTGAATATGAAGTTTTATGTCTCTTCACGCCTTCTTTACTTCTCTCAATAAAACTTTCCGCAGCAAACCTTTCCGCAGCAAACCTTCCTGCAGCAAACCTCTCATTCTCTTCTGCAGCTCTAGCCCAAAGATGGACTCTTCAATCTCAACAGTTACCAATGCCACCACAGTGGCGGCATTGTTTCCAAGCCACACTGCTAACAGCGGGCTCAGCGATAGTTTACCTTGTCATCAAGTCGTTACCGCAAAGCTCTCAGCATCTTCGGTCGCTTTGCTCAAGAAAGCTAAGATGAATAACCTCAAAGCTGAAACCCTCCGACTTGTGAGTTCGTCTTCAAGCTTTCAAGATTACTTTGATCGAATGCCTGTCTCATATCTATTAGGCCACTCTGAATGCATACTTGAAGGAGCGAGAGGACGGATTGCCAGTTTTCACTGTCTTTACAAAGCTCCCGCCGGAGCTTCAAGACAAGATCTGGGAGTTGTATGCAGTGATGGAGCCACGGGTTGTTGATATTGCTATGGGTATGGATACTGAGAAGTAAGCTTAAACTGCCCAACTCGCTACATCTTCAAATTGATCTTTACCTAGTTTCACCGGCTGGGGCAGGAACAACGTCGTCACCTTGTGTCAAATCAATCGGCAGACCAGAGCCGAGAGTATGTCGCTACATGGGTATACTAATCTCAAGCATGCTACTCGTGATGTGACCTGGCTGTATAACCCCAGAGTTGATATCCTTCTCCTTAATCAGATTGCTCTCCGCCAGAATGGCTTGAATGCAGATCTAGTTGTTCAGACTCTTGAGCAAGGCAAAATCATCGACGAAGTCAAGTTCATCGTTCTCAATGCGCCATCATCAAGACTCGCCGAGTGGATGACTAGCTTCAAGAGATTCTCTGGGTTAGAGGTGGTTCTCATTGTCCTTGGACAATTCCACATTCCTACAGGGGGAAGCCGATACGAGCACATCGGCGACCGAGAATGTGTGGGCGGCTACAACGGAGGATACTGGGGAATAAATCGGGGGGCGAACAAGTTCCGTTTTGAGATCATCAGACGGAGCTCGCCTTTTCGGTCGAACTGGGAGAAGTTTAACGGACTGCTTGACAAAACTCGAACCGTTTTAGAGAAAGCAGCAGCCAGAGGTCCAGACAAGACTGTCCCAACCATCCTCTTCGTCAGACATGTATGGATCCATTAGCCCGATAGAGACTGATACATGTGGAGAAAGCCAGCTCTTGTTACTCAAGGCTACTAGGAAAGGACCAATGGGCAAATAATACTGGGCTAGGAATTCGTTGGACCCATATCAGCTCTTTGGAAGTTGGAGCAGGGGATCGCGTTAGGAGCGAAAAGCATCTTTGGGGAAGATGCGCGGATTTCTTAGAAATCTGGAGACTTTCAGGTGCCATTTTCAACCCAAAAGAGCAGAGACGCAAGGTTGATATTCAGAAGTCATGCTAGAAACGTTGATAATGCGAGTTATTGCTCACTCTTGGTGAATTGAGATGGGTGAGTTCATCCCTGATTCACCGGCTAAGGCAATGCTCTCGCTTAATTCATTCTGTCAAAGCAGACCATTCCTGATTCTTTGCCGCGTTAAGAGGCGATGACCTCAACTAAGGTAGGTAATCAAATGCTACCTCCTGGATCAGTTTAAATCTCACTTCATGCGTGATACAGATTGCTCTTGAATCTTGACCTGAGGTTGCACTTGTTTACCCCATTTAACTTCATGTGTTCCACCCAAGATCTTTCCTACACCAGTGACAAATCGACAAGCCCAATAACACATAGAAGGTTATTGGTATCAGCACAGCTTCTCATACGACTGCCACGACAGATGCGTCTAAGCTTTTGGTGCTCTTCCTTCCTGGTCCATACCATATCAACTAAATAATTCTCCGCAAGCATAAGTGCCAACCCGCGGTGCTCCTCCCTTACACCCACCCCTATTCACCTTATTGATCGGAAGAAAAGGAAGTTTGCTGCCCAGCTTGAAGCAAGAATCTCCCCCAGAGCCCAGGTCCTGGAACCGGTAGACACCATTTACACCAGTGTTGTGCGGTATACTAAATGAGCAAAGGGAGAAAAACAAGGAGCGACCAGATTTCTGGCCTTCTTTGCTTCAATAACCTAGGTATATATCAAGCTCAAGTACAAAATCTTGATATTGGCTGCATTGAACTGGCCCGCGCTATCGAGCTTCTCTGAATGGGAAGTATTTCAATCATTTTCAGCACTGCCCGCAGACCTGCAAGAAAGAAGTCCGCTCTCCATTCTTTGACATGTCAACAAGAACATCTGAAATAAAGCTCCAGCTCCGATCAAGCACACCGTTCCCCATCCTTGGGACACAAACTCTACCTGGTTCTTCCTGCTGTCGAAATAATGATCTTCCTAGATACGCATATAGCCGGGTCCAAGGAAAGGTTGGAAGCCATAATTGCCAGTAACTTTCTTGCACAACTCAAATCCCTAGCAGTTCACCAGAGTCAGCTCGTACGTTTCGTCCATTGGGCTACCATTATTAACTACCAGATCTCACTTCCTGCATGAAACCTTTCTCCTCTACGCAGGTAGCTTGCGAGTATCTTCTGACACAGAGTTGAGTCCTCATTACTGCTGCGACTGCGTTATAGGTAATCCATTGAGCTAGAGAGTCCCATCTCCCTACGTCCTATAGAGGGCTTCTTTCATCCACAAAGTGCTCTTTCATCTCTGGGTTGTAGCTCAGTCACAGAACCGCTCAGGAAACAGGTAGGGCTAGCAGCTATTCTACATTAATATGAACAGTAGTGATATACACAATGGCTTTTATTCTTCTTCCTATTGGCTTTTCAGGCCATGCCCAGCGGCGCGCATGTGATTTTGAGCTACTGCTGCCACCCAGTGGAATGCGATCTATCTAGTCATGTGACGCGTAACAGAGCTTGTGCCTGCTTTTTCTACTTACATTTTTCCTCCTTTTCGTACTTCAAAAAACCTACGCAGACTCCTAAAATAGCCATATTAACCTATTCATAATGGAATTCTTCTCGACTTATGCTCTCTACAAGAAGGGGACTGCTGAGGTGATACAATGGCTAGGTAGGACGCATCGCTGATCATTGATTGCCCAGACTCTCAAGTCAGAATAGACACAAGCTGGGGCGTCTGCTGACTCTCGCAGTGAGCCCAGCTGCGGCATATGAGTTTTCGAAAGATTCATAGGGGACTGTCATTAACGAGAAGAAGAAGAAAAAGAAAAAGAAGGAAGACGGTAATGGGAAAGGAAGTGACAAGGTAAAGAGAACAAGGGTAGAGACGAGGCTACTCTGAATAGCAACAAGAGCTATGCACACTTTGTCAGAGTTCTCGAAACAGTCTATTTTCTTCACGCTGTCACCATTTCTAAGAAAACACAACAAGAAGCTGATGCTTTTCATCAGATTGAATGTGTACACTCAAGGAAGAAATGGCGCGCGATTTGAATAATCCTTTCGCTGTGCTTGAGGGGGAGGAGACTTCAGAAGTCCATCAAATCCCAGTGACAAACGCGCCCCTGGCGAGAAATACCGTTTCCAAGAGACCGCCCGTGGCATGCCAACTCGACGAGGGTCCAGACCAGCAAGAGCACTGGACTCAAATCATTGCGTTATTCAATGATTTCGTGGATATGCGAGATCACATCAGCCAGGCCTGGTAAGATTATGCATCGAGTATTGTGGATCTCGTCTCAGTCTCAGTAACCTTCAATTTCGGACTCGAAATGCTCCATCCTGCAGAGCGTGAGAAATATACGAAGCTCGCCAGCAATTATCCACAACTGAATAATTATAAGGAGATCTCAAAGCTTGTCATAATTGCAGAGGTTAATGCGCTTGGTAAAGATTGGAGTACTATTGAATATCGACACCGGGAAGATTATTTTTTTAAAGAGGACTGCTCAGTAGTAACAATCTTGTCTGCGTGTCAACTTATGTTATGCTGACCAGTTTCTTGCCCGTCAGCAAACCCTGCAGAGGTCCGTACTTGAAACCAGGATATTTCGGCCCCTTAGATCTCTCAGGCAAGCCTTTGGATTGGTGTCAACAGTTCCACCAGGACAAGATAGCCTTATGCGAGTTTCTACCTGAAATCTGTACAACGCCATACCATCAGAATACCTTCCCCGTCTTGGATGAATTTCCAAAGGCTTGATAGCAACGATGAGCTCCAAGAATATTCCACTTTGGCTGGTGCTAGACTGTGGACTCTGACTTGATATCGGTCAGGTTTGCATCGATTATGTCGCGGCTGTCGCCGCCATTGTAGAAAGAATGCCAACTGAATTTCAGACAGCGCCCTCTCGGAATTACAATCTACAGGATCCTATGTTACCAGAACTCCAGGAAATTTTCTCGACTACAAGAAGGATATGACGCTTGGAAAGTAGCCGTCTCAGAATGTTTCATTCATTCGTAAAGTGATAGATGAGGCAAATGAATTGGTCAGTGGAATCCAGTAATCTAATTAAACACTGGGTCGGGTACTGCTCATGATAGCGTTTACTGACTAGAGATATGTAGGTCATCCAAGACTCCTTCACTGAATTGTAAGAGAAAGCACGAGGCCATGATGCGAATTATCGCATTTATCCCCTGCCCAAATATACCCTACTCCTGCGGCATCCATTGCAATGTGGTCTCTTGCAATTCCCTTGGAATATGAAAATGCAGCATGTTGGAACTACAATGGCAAATGCTTAGGGACCTGTACCAGCCACCATGCATCTGTAGAGTGCTGTCAAGCACGACGCCCCAGCTGGCGACATCACATTGTGGAAAGACATTGAAGCTGTCATCAGAATCCAGGGCAAGGAGCGAGTATTCATTGGTGACTACCCCAAGGCGCTGGATGAATACCACAAACGAGTCTTCCTATTATTGCAAGGCAGTGCCACAACATTCGCAGCCAATCGCCGAGAATCTACTAGGGGGGCCAGGAGAAATCTTTCAAGGCGTGGCCCGAGATAAGCGACCAGCGTATCGAGCATCACCAGTATTTTCCAGGATCAGTACATCAGGGGACGCAGAGACTCCGACGTCACCTTCAATATTGAAAATCTCTTCGGAAGACTAAACTTTGCAGGCGGAGACAGCCGAACCTAAGAATGACACAAAGGAAACTGAACTCCAGACCCGCGCGCTCACCCCGATGGCCGCCCTCTCGTTGCTACAATATCGAATCCAGTCAGGCATATTTGCTCTGAACATCGACTATTTTTCTCTCCACATGCGTTGCTTCGATCTACTTTGCGACCTCTTGGTCAAGCTTCGTCGACAGCTTGAGAAGCACATAATTGATGTCCAATGGGATCATGAAACCCAGCTGCCTTTTCTAGCTGATGGCATCGTCCTTCTCGCCACAGGAAGTGGCAAAGCTGCAAAGGCGTTCAAGTTGCAGGATACCGGAAGCATTACGATCGGCATGGCCGCGGTTACTGTCAAGGAGTACATCAACAAGCAAGGAAGTACGGATCTTGATCGAGTTGTTAAGGCCTGGTGGCTCTTTGATCGGTGAGAATAAGGAACCATTGGCGATTAGGTATCAGGAGCACTCTTGACTGGTGGTCTAATATCTGTACAGGACATCGCTTAGAACGCTAAGTAGAAAAGTACCTGGTATCGTGTAAACAGCATGACGTTATCCTTCCGTTTATGTAGTCTAGTGCCCTGATTTGGAGCATCATCAATACTTGTGTACCCAACGGATGAAGATTTCTTCGTCGCAGAACCACATTTGCTTTTTGCTTCCGCAAGATCATCTGTTGACGCCTTGATCTTGGAATGCAATCCCACACTTGCTGAAATGACTTGCGAGTACCAAGACGGGAGCTAGGCAGGCGCGGGTGTGAGAATATTGCTTCAGTATAAGACACTGAGTGTTGAATATGGTTCATAAGTCGAGGAAGCAACATTAGGCCAACAAATTTCCAATGAGTAGAGTGGCTGGGTTTTGCTCGCCTCGGCACAACATCTGCCACTTTGGTCATTTTCTTCTGGTTGAAGTTCTCATGTACACGCACTCTCTTGGTTTGAGGAAGTCCCTGGGGAGCCGCGTAGACATGAAGCCAATTCAGAGAGGACAATCAAAAAAGAAACAGCATAGGGTGTCTAGAGCTTGGATACTGTCGTTGGGTAATGTATCGCTTACAAGCCCAGGTGACGGACGAGCTGGCCTGGGTGCAGCCAGAAAGGTCTACCTTTGCAGGATTTGACACGTCTAGTGTACAAGACATTCTTACGTCTGGCCAAGGTAAAATTTGCATGTGCTTTGCTGATGCCAAAGCCGAGCCATACCTGGTGTACAGAGACAGCGTTTTCTTTTTTATTTTCTTCGAATCAAAATCACAACAACACACAAAACACAACGCCGTCAGATCAGACATAAAAGAGGCACGCACCCGCTCACAGCCAACTTTGGCCCTATAGTCCACACAACAACAACAGAAACTGGAAAGCACGGCCACTTCGTTCATCGCATCATATTTCATGCAACCCGAGCTCGCAGGCTATGCGGAGTCCGAGTGCTCTCCACGCCTCGCTCTCCAGACCGTAAAGCACACGAGTGAAGCGCGAGAAAACCATGCACACCGTCTTTGCCCGATCATTCCGTTCCCACAATCCCGCGGCAGAGTCTAAGCGCGGAAGATATCGGGCCAGCATTTTTCCTTGGTCCACAGCTTCTGGTCGTGGGTCTCGGCGTGGACTTCGAGCTGCTTCAGGTTGGTGTTGACGAGCTCTTTGCGACAGTTGGCGCACTGTTCGGAGTGTCAGCCTGACCCCCATCCCACCCCTTCGTTTCCCTCCGTTCCTCTTCTTCGTTCTCTTGTTTGCTACCCTCGCAGAGATGGGAAAGCTCCCGCTAGAAATTTATTGGGATGGCCGGAAGGGAGGAAGCTGCGTCAGGAACTCGTTCTGGAGCTGGAAGTAATTACCAGACTCGTAGGCTTGGGCGCCTTGACTGGGAGACCATTGGCCTTGACGGGGGCTCGAGTTCCTGCTGCTTCGGCCTTGCGATGCTCGCGCTGGACCTGTGCAACGGCGTGTCAGCGCGCGTTGGCCTATAATCTCTGACTCCACCTGCTCTCCCCCTTTACATTGCCCCTTACACCCACCCCACGGAAGCCAAAATCAACCCACCTTCATTTTCTTGGACACCGGCATTTTGGATCCTTATGAATAATTTGTGTGTTGTAGACTTGCACGTAAGACTTGTCTTGCCCCTGTCCTGAGGTGAGGCGCAAGTGGGTGTGGAATGGAGATGTATGGCCGAGAGGACGTTGGGAGTTTTCCACCTCTCTACAGGATCTTTGGAGCCGCAGCTAGAGAATTTAAGCTTATTTTAGTGGACCTAGTTTGACGGCTGATTGTCGGCCTTGCTTATGTGGGGGTTCATTCAGGCTGTATTAAGTGAGTGGTCTTCTCTGAAATATGTTTCGAATATTATCCTATCTGCAGCATACTCGTATGACCTGGTGCCTCGATGCTCTCTGATTGGGGTAATAAAGCATGGTTTGATACAAAGGCAGTTACAGATTGACCAAAATATCAAACTTATACATGCTAGATCAGATCATCTGCTTCGTAATAGCTATACTGAAGATAAGTAAACGCCCCAACGTCGGCGTCGCTTGCGGGCATATCATGGGTTGAGTAGAGGTTGAAGACAACATCCACAGATGAGCAGTGGTGACTTGCTGGTAATACTTCTTGAAATCTGTGGTTCTTTGCCAAGACCGAACTTGTAGAGGCCTTGACTGCTGATTGAATCGGATGCCTTCAGCCTGTAGATAAAATTGAATGAATGCAGTGACTGAACGGCCGATTGTTAGCTTTTGCAAAGTGAGGAGCTGGTCTTCATCTTTAACAATCGTGAAGATGAGAATATTTGTAATGCCACGAAGTATTCAGAGCAGACACTCATTGGAAAGTCCATTAATCCAGATATTTCATCTCGTGTGCGATGATCGCTGCCAACGGGTCATCTCTCTTAACTGCCTCCTCACTGATAGCTGAGCGCTAGCAATACAAATACACACATCACATGTGCTTCCCTTTCCCGCCACCAGACCCTATTCAGACTCGCGAACCAGGAAAGAAGTTTTGCCTCCAGATGCCCAATCTGGACATGTCGAAGCCTCAAGCCAGAGAGGACCAGACATTGTCATTCAAAAAACGCTAGTGCCGCCCAGACCCGAACCGATATAATGTGTGGCGCACAGTCAAGGAGTGAAGATTGTCGTTGGCGCCTAGTCAGATCAGTATAGCGCGGTTTCGGACTGACCCAATTGCAGGAGGAATCTGCCTTTATTGTTATTTCCTTACGCGAGAGCTGCGTTGCTCTTACCTGACGGCACTCTCGGCCCTCGCACCCGAACCGTCCCAATCCGCGACTTGAGCAGCGCTTTTTATACGCGTCGAAGATGAGGTCGAAATCGATATTTCTTACCTGACCAACAAGGGTCCCTGTGATACCAGAAGAACTAGTCATTCAGACTAGACGCTCTGGGGCAGGAAGCCGGATGGCGGTGGGCTGTTGAGCATACTGTTACGCTTGTTGCGGCTCTTCTTCATCTGGCTCTTCAAGGCACTCGAGTCCAAAGGCTTCAAGAGCTCAAAGCTGCATAACAGCTCAGTCGATACACTCATGACGGCACCGTAGTTATCGAACTCCCCACAGTAGTTGGGCGCAGAGAAGACCGTTACCAGTATTCGGTCTTCGAAGAATTCATAACCGTCTTCCACGACCATATGTGCTCGGCAAACCAGATCAAAGTCATGTCGAGCAAGGAAGTCTGTAATGACTTTCTTTCCAAACGAATAGCTGACACCACGTTCGCTGCTCTCCCAGTCCTTTTCCTGATCGGCCGGATCCGACCACAAAAGATCGTTCAGCAGTCCGAAGTCAGGTACATCCGTTGGGCGAGCAATATGTCTGATATCGTCCATATGGCTTAAGGCAGGTGATAGTCCGCCGTGAACGCAGAATATCTTGCCGGCAACAATGGCGGCAATTGGTAGCTATAAGGGTTAAGAGCAGTCTGATTGGGTAATCGACAGACTTACACAGTTGAAAGTATCCACAAAGGTCTTCCAGATCTTGACATTGCACCGTCTTTTGCATTCGTCATAGAAGCCATACACACGAGTGACATTAGCACATTCGTGATTTCCTCTTAGCAAGAAGAAGTTCTCCGGGAACTTGATCTTATAGCACATAAGCAGCAGAATCGTTTCGAGAGAGTGCTTTCCCCGGTCAACGTAGTCGCCGAGGAATAGAAAATTTGCGCTCGGGGGGAAGCCACACATTTCAAACATGCGAATGAGGTCTGAGTATTGTCCATGTATATCTCCTACAATCTTGACCGGGGCTTCCAACTCGATCAGTGGGGGTTGCTGCAAAAAGATCTCGCGGACTCTGGAGCAGATGGATGTGATCTCTGCGTTCCTCAGGACAACACCTTTCGTGCTCTTGCCGGCATAGCCGGCATCTAGCAGTCGTTTGATATAATCGTCAACATCAGAGTCTTTCATTTCTCCCATGGCCATGCCTCCTGGGCCTCCATCTTCAGCGACCGGGGTATTTTTCCGCGCATCTGGTTCGATAGGATTGATTTCTCCTTCCCTCCTGACCAAAATTGAAGCACCAGCACGCTGCATGTGTGCAAAGGGATTCATCTGTCCGGACGGTGGTTGGTCAGAAACATGGTCGACCTCCCCGCTCCGCCGTGCGGCATCCACATCATGGTGACCTTCACGCAGTGAAGCTGACTGGACCGGAGACGGGGGCGGTTGAGGATCTTCCAGAGGTGAGGCCGCAGCATCGGAATCTGTCGTGGGCGATGAGGGCGAGGCTGGCGGATCCATATCTCCAGCCCCCTTCAGTACCGATCGGGAGCTCTTCCCTGATTTCACCGATGTAGCATCTGATCGGTCTGCAAGCGCCTCCCCGGAGCTGAAGTTTGATGTGGATGCACGAGGGCTGTCAGTTTTGCTACCCCGGATCTTGGACCCTAGGCCTCTAAATGATCTGGTGGATTCTTTAGTGTCAGCCTGGCTAAATGGAGGATAGGATGAGAGACTATCTGCTCCTTTGTCCAGTGAGGTAGTCGAGTGGTTTCCTTTAGGCGTGCTGGCTCCAGAGCCCCTGGAGCTTTGGTTACCCATGCTTGAGTATATCTTCCCGGAACCCTATACAGAAGTGGTATATTCGATTGGGCTTCAGCAGCTTCCTTTGTGAATCTCCTGGTGAAGAGAGCCGGCCAAGCCGCGGCCTGTGTATCCCAGGTTTCGCAGCGGAGATGGATTTATGGTCGGGAAGAAGGTTCTCTGGCTTTTCGGGATCGAATACGGATCGTGCTGTCTATTCAACGGCAGTGGTATAGGCGTCAACGGGTCTATTCCATATAAAAGCGATTGATGAGTGTCTTCCGGTATGCAATCGTGTGATGTGCTCTTGACGCATTGACTCCGTTCTGTTGTAGCTCGGCTCTGCAGGGATGAAGGATGTAAACGACTGAGTCACCGCTTCTATCAGGACAGGTGCAGGAAGATGGAAACCCTATCAAATGCAGGGACGAAGCTGGATGGAGGGATGTGTTGACGGCGCAAAGAGTGTCTGAGGCTGGACTTCTCGCCGCGCAGCCAAGATGCGTCAGGCGTGGGGAGTCGGGGAAACGAACCTCTGACGGAACCAGACACTTCAATCACGAGAAGATCCCACGGCAGCGTGAAATATTCCTGCCAGTCGCGCAGCGAATGGAGGAGCGACGCTGAGGAGGAATCCGGGCAGGGCGTTCTTGAGAGGAGAGGAGGCAGTACTGCAGCGATCCAGATGTGATTGTGGAGGAAGGATCGTCAGTAGGAGGTTTGCCGGACCAAGAGGCTAAATGCTGGCACTGATTGTCGGCGGAGAGACCGCAGTCGCACAAGGGAGGGTCGGGTTCGTGGTGGTCGTCGTGGTCGTTGATCAAGCTGAACAGATTTGCTGTGGATGTAATGTCTGCGGCTCTCGAGAGGAGAAGCCAGGAGGGGATGAAGTTTGCTGTAAAGCCAGGGTAGTCGCGATCGGCCAGTCGATTCTGAACAGTAGGTCAGGTAAGTCGACGACGTATAGGCAGAGGGGTGAGGGAGGGGGTGCCCGTTTGTTGATGTTGTACTGGTGTTCTCAGTAGGTAGACGGCGAAGTGTTCCCACACCACCAGCGCTTAGTTAGCCAACACCGAGCGGGTCTTGGCGGGATGAATGACAAGGAGGCTTGGACTCGAGACTCTGCGATCTCCATGCTCTACCTCACCTCTTCATACGCCGGTCGAAGTTTGGGCCTTCTCTCTATTCAAAACGTGTCTGGGTCACACGTTTATCATATGACATTCCGTCGCCGTCGCTCTCACCAGCTACTTCGGCTCGGGGTGGTTGATTTCTCGTGACCCCACAGGTCCGCAGAGCTTTTAGCCTTCTGTGACACCAAGGCTTTAATGCATCTTCAAGCTTCTTAAGAGTCAAGCTTAACAACGACTCTTATTTCCATGGCAGACGACGATACAGCAGCAGTAACAGTATGCTGCTACGCTTGATCTTCCCGTGCTCGTGGATATGATTTCAGGGTTCATCATGGATTCTTGCAGGAGGATGTCGTGCAGCCACAATCCGGGGCAGATGTGACTTACATTAGAGTCTGGAATGGTCAGCAGACGCTACACTAGCAGGCTCTCCTCGAGTCAGCCAAAACAACGAGTACGGGTAAATATTCTTCATCTTGTGTTTTTGTTGTCCGAATGGATTTTGCGCCGCTTCGAGACTCGTGCGACCAATGGAAACTGCTGGACTTAGCCCAAATCGCAGCTGGGCATCCGCCATGGTCTGGAGAAAGCTCACCGAGACCTCTTTTCTACTGGCACAAACGAGCTGACGATGAATGCCTACTCTTCCTCCTCTCTATCGATACCAAGTCTCCTAAAGGAAAACAAAATATGGTTAAACTCTTGGCATCTCGACCATCCCGTTCACGTGCATGTTTACTCCACGGGGGCTGTCATCAACTGGAATGCAAGGTAGCCATTACATTACACGAGCTTCCGGCCGGTTAAGCTTCATTTGTTCTGCGGCATATTCTCGTTGCGGGAGGAAGCCTATGGACACCATGGCTATTTGAAGCCCTGCCGAACCATTCCGCTCTTCTCGCAGAAATTTCACCGCTTGGACGGGGACGTCCACGATCCTGGACGAGTTGGAATGACTTTCAGATTTCCAGTCCATTTCCACGCCGTTACTGGCTTGTGCGATTGAGGCTTTGGGTGGCTTCTCAAGTTTCAATAAGTCAAGCTGCACACTTCCAGTCCCTGCTGAGTGGATCAGTCTCACTATGAAAAAGCTTACATTCAACCCAAGTTCGGCCGTCGCTTCTAGAGTATAGCGAAATAATCGTACGTGGCCCGCTTCGAGGAGAGTTCCTTTCACGCTGGGGCGGGGGTGGAGAGTGATATGACAAGACAACACAGTCATCTACAAATTCGCAACCTGACAGCAGTCTTTCCCGGCCATCGATATGAAGGAGTCTGCTAAGATGTCTCCACCATATCTTCTCCCTTGGGTATAACACATGCTTTCATCATTCAGCAAGACGGGAGCCTCGTAAAAGAGCCGAGTACGAATGACCTGATCTATCAATCACATTGAAAATGCGGCGACCTACCGACCGCCGTGGAAGCAAGGGATAGAGCGCTGATTCAGTACATGCTTCCTCGTGCTCCCTTCATACCCACGATCTTCTGTACCGGTTGAGGTTTCTAGCGTACAGGTAGTACTGGAGTGCCCGGAAACGAGTTCTGTTTCTCTGATTCCAGTTGACAAGAGAAAGAGTCGGTTATTCTTATTGACTTCCTCAACCACCTCAACCTACTCTCGAAAATGTGTCTCGCCATAGCCCCTCACTGCTGAGCCTATTGCCTCGGGCTCCTAGCCCTTTCAGTTATCCTCGATGCTCTTCATCGCCTCTAGCCTCGCGCAAGCCGGAAGCTCCTATTATAACCCACTGGATCCTTTTCATAGGCAACTCCACATCTTGCAAGTTTCTCTGCCTCCCTCGAAACTCCAGAGTCGGATTTTACACCTCCCCCAGACGGCACGAACCCCTCGTCATCCAGGCCACAAGCCCCAACACACTCTTCGTCCTCACACCCAAAAGAATGCTCTCATGTTCTACAGTACCGCACACTGACGATTAGTCTCGCCCACCGACAAGTGTGAAATTCACACCGTGGGGACTGATGCGCAGCTCAAAAACCAAAGAGGATGTGGTCAGTTACGGTCACGGCGAGATGGGCAAGGAGAAGGGTCGTATGCTCAGGAGGTGATGCACTCAATGTGTTGCAGATGCGCTCGGCGTGTCGTCTACAGTTTCACCCGAGGTGCAAATGCGAAATCTGGCGACTGGGGCAGACATGCTGTCTATGAAGCGCTACTCGGGTCGTCAGCTGCAGCGTGAGGGGTGAGGCGAGTCGCATCCGTAATATGAAGGGAGACTTGCGCAATCACGGCGAGAGTGCCGAGTTGATGTGACAAAGCGGGTAGCTACTCCAGGGACGCTATGCTCACCAGATGAAGATGCATTTCTCCGATCGTGGTCTGATCATGAGCACGGTATGCAGACCGAGCATGGCATCGGCAGGACACGGCAGCGAAACGACCTCCCAGCCCAGATATCGCCCAGATGGAAAAAGTGAGGGGCGGAAAGCCCATGTGGCAATACTTCCTTCTGGCCACAATCAGAGCTATCAGCTCAGCCCGCGTCCTTCCTCCACACCCGGGCACTTCACTGTGTACGCAGAGAAGCGAGTCTTGACTCAGGTCTGAGGTTCTGTGCGAGTGTAGGTTCCGTACCGGTATCGATATTTTCATATGAAAATGGAGTAGAATGAGACAGTCAATTGTATGTATTTAAAAGTGGCTTATTCTACTCCAGTTTCGTTTGAAAATATCAATACCAGTACGGAACCTACACTGATCAGTGGCAACTTCGGTACTACAAATAGCAAGGTTATCAAAATGAAGAATTCTTCTTAATTTAAAGGGGTACTTGATTGTATTTCTAGCAGACCTTGAATACTAACTTAAACGTTGATGTAATATCAGTTACTATCGGAGGGGAAAAGGCGAAAGGAACGCGAATTAAGTAAGAGTTGCTACCTTGCAGGTAGATACTATCCTCTTTTGCCTACGTTCTACCTCGCACTATATTTTAAGGGATACTAGAGTATATTCGGTATTACGACTACAACTAAACAACTGCGTGATGATACGTAGAATCGACTACTATCAGACCTTATTCAGACCAAGTTAAGGCGCAGAGCAATATCCGATCAATATTATAAGACATCTAGAGAAGGGGGACCCTTGATTTCTTAGAACCCAAGATAACCCGAGATGCTAAGCAACCTCGAAACGAGTACAAGATTCAGAGGTGATTAGCTAGTTAAAGGAGTCCTTAAAGACTAAGACGGCCTATCTTAAGAATTTTCGGAAGGCCTTTTGCGACAGCTATATATAAAGGCTATACTTGGATGCTATCAAAGCCAACCATAAGATAGAGGAGAGAAGTAGCCGATTCCTTAAATAATAGTTTAAGCTAATATTCGAGCTCTTCTAATATGAGGAGTACTAAAGGAGGAAGCTGATCCTGACCCAACTCGAGAACTATGCAAGAGAGCTTTAGAACTTGCAATCCAGGCTATATACAAATATAAGGAATAAATATTCAATTAAGGATAGGCTAATTTCAGGCATTTTGAAGAATAGACTACTTCAAATGGCTTTTTTTCAGCCGCTAGCTACGTTCCTAGCCTTATTAGACAGCTTATAAGCATACGCAAAGGTAGTGGCCTAAGGTAGACTAACTAGACCCTAGCACTCTAGATCAACACCGAATAGACACTTTTAAATATATACAATTGACTATCTTATTCTACTCCATTTTCATATGAAAATATCGATACTAGTACAGAGCCTATAGCGAGATTATATAATCATTCGTCGAAAGAGAGTGAGAAACAAGCATCGGCCTGGCGGACACCGCCACGATGCGCTTGGCGTGGTAGCAAGCCGCACCTGCCCTGCCACACGATATACTCGTACCAAGGGTGATCCAGCCCTCTCGAAGATATACAGGAGATTTGCTGGCGGTGATATGATTGCGAGGCATCTTACATTGGCTTGGTGATTGGCGGACTGCTGGTTCGAGATGGACCAAGGACGAGGTTCGGGTGAGATGGGAGCTGTGATGTTTGATGGAACGGAAGTGGGCCCTCGTCAAGGATTCCAGAAGAGCTTTGGCCTGGCTGGGTCGCAGGCGACGAAGCACGAAGCTCACGGCCGATGGCCTTGGACGCCGAGCCCAAGCTCTCCAGACAGCCTGCCGCCGCTTGCAGCGTACTCTGGCGCAGATGTCGGCCGATGGGCAGATATGAAGCTATTCAGACCATCGTCGGGAGTAGCGGCTTGGGACGGAAGCCGTCGTAGAGTCGGGACAGGACACTGGTTGGCATGGCCAAGCCGAGTTCACGAGGGGCATTTTTTCCTTCTTCAGAAACATTCTCTGCACCTGCGATGGAGAATCTCCCAGGGAAGGCCTGTTCTTGGGCCGAGAGCCGTAATTCTGCCCATGGTTCCAAGCTACCGCGGGCCGGCCGAACTATCTCTCCTCTCCTCTGAAGGCCCTAGTCCTTGGCCGCTTCTTCGCCCTGGGACGGGGTTGTGGACAGCGTCCGCCGTGTCGTCGACGGTTGTCATTCGGGGCAACGAAGACCATCGAGGCCACGGGGCCGTCGTCCCATGTCAAGGGGCCACAGGAAAAAGAAGATGTGCCCTGCCGAGTTCCGAAGGGTTGAGCGATGCCACGACGGAGGTATATCCACCGCACAAGACGATGG
This sequence comes from Diplocarpon mali, assembly GCA_024741835.1. Classification (NCBI taxonomy): domain Eukaryota; kingdom Fungi; phylum Ascomycota; class Leotiomycetes; order Helotiales; family Drepanopezizaceae; genus Diplocarpon; species Diplocarpon mali. The sequence goes on along the minus strand of JAENRP010000089.1, from coordinate 117,666 downwards.
AGGGCCTGCAGTTCGTTTGGCCGTCGCACCTTTCTCGGACCTGACCTCCACCTCGGACCCGGGCCTCCCCACGGCCAAGAAGGCTGCAGCTGCTAACAGCTGAAACGCGGGTCCACGTCCGCTTCAGCCTCGTCGTCTGCTGCCTCCGCCCAGCGCTGACGTGGAAAGGGCCTTGTGGGAGGACAAGGGCACGGAGCGGCAAACTCTCATGAGCAACGGTTGAGCTGGGGTGTCGGGTGCCGGAGGCGGAGGGTGCAGGATACTTCCAGGTTGCCCGAGGTCGCTAGATGCAGAGCTGGAGAGCTGGGCGACGTGGGAGGTGGGAGGAGGGAGGGGGGACGTCGGACGTGGGATATGAAATATGGGATATGGGACATGAGAGATCAGAGCCGGCGGACTGCGAGGAGTCCATTGGCGCGGGATAAAAATAGGTGCGCGGTGTACGGCGTCCGGTGTACGGCGCCCGGTGGGACATACTACGGTAGACTACCCGGACCACGGTGTCAGAGGTGCGCAAAGCCTTGGGATGTACGGCACGGCAGCGCGGGTGCGACGCTTGCGACGCTTGTCGAGTCGGGATTAGTGTGAGCATTGCACCGTCCCCACTACGGCCGCGCGGAGAGACATGGCCGGTCGGCCAAATAAGTGCTGGGGACCTGTGTCCCTGCTTACCTAAGCACCCAGCTCCTAGGGCCGCTCACGAATCCCATACTTGCGAGGACTGTGTCTGCGGATGATTCAAAAACCCATCGCATCCGACCGATGCTTCGTGCGAACCCTCAACCCGTCATCTGCTCTCCCCACCGGTAGTCGAAATCATCTACTTTCGGGCTGCGAACATTACCACATTGTACGAGTACGAGTTCTTCCCCGTCGCTGCTCGTCGTCATCGTCCAGCCCAGCCACACACAGACCCTTGCCGAACCTTTCGCGGAGAGCTGACTGCGCCTCAAGGCCCCCCCCCCCGTATAAACACGAAACCCGTCCTACCGCTCCTGTTCAACTTATCATCCAACTCCTCCTCACTCCCAAAAACCTCCGCGTCTCGCTCCTCACCTCGCCTTCCTCAACACACTCGTTCTACCACTATCCTCCGCGATCAACCAACCCACAAATCTCTACCCACACACCATGGGGGCAGGACGATTCGTTTGCGTGGCCGTGCCGTTCGGCTTGACCTTGGCCAGCCTCGTGTGTCTCTTGATCGTGATGCTCGCAGGAATCACGAACAAGAGCCTCGATATGTTCGAAATCAAGACGCAGAACCTCTCCATCTCGTCCTCCTCTCTCCTGAACCTCGCCGACCTGACCAAGCGGGACGACTCGCTCTCCGCCCTGACTATCGCCGGCCTAAGCCCCAACGAGGACACCAACAGTAACATCACGGCCTCGGAGCTCGGACTGGCAGACAAGTACAGGGTCTCGATGTGGAACTACTGCGCGAAGACGGGCAGCGACACCAACTGCACCAAGGCCAAGTACAACTGGGCCGCCTCGAAGCTCAACACCACCCATCTCGAGGAGAAGGCCTCCAACCTGACGAACGGAGCCGTGTCCCTCCCCTCCGAGCTGAAGACGGCGCTCAAGACCTACAAGAACGTGTCCCGCTGGACGCAGATCGTATACATCATGGCTTTCATCAACTGCGTCTCCGTGCTCGCGCTGGGACTCTTCGGATTCTGCTCGCGCGTGGGATCCTGCTTGACATTCGTGGTCTCGAGCATTGCAGCATTTTCCGTCGTCGTCGCATCCGTCATGGCAACCGTGACCTCCTCCCTCGTCATCGCGGCCGTGAAGTCAACCACCAAGGCTTACGGTGTCAAAGGCTCCATCAACAGGTCCTTCCTCGTCACTACCTGGTTCGCGGCCGCGTTCAGCATCGGCGCTGCCATGTTCTGGATGCTGACCATCTGCTGCTGCGCCTCGAGCCACCACTCGGGCTCGGCGCGCTCGAGCCGTGGTTTGAATGATCAGGAGAAGCTCGTCCCAACAGCTGCTTACCAGCGCGTGGACGACAGTACGCACTTCAACAACGGGTTCGCCGGGCAACAAAACGGAGTCTTGAACGGACAGCAGAACACGGAGTACGGCGTTCCTCTGGCCAACGTGAAGCCGGTCGCGAGGGGCGGCAATGGCGCTTACGAGCCTTACAGTCATACTGCCATCTGAGGGGCGGTATGAGGGGATGCGGAACGGAGGGTGTCTACGATTAGCGTGCATTGCCGGCGTTGGGGCTACCACAGGAGACGAGACTAGAGAATTTTTCATGTTTATATGTGGGTGGCTTTTATTTCACTTGATGCTGGTACCATGGGGGATGTGGGTGGACAGGACTTCAATACTACCCAGACACTCTTGCGCGGTGCATGCGCTTCTCCCTTCCTCATCATTTCTCGCGTCCCCGCCGTCGAGCCGTTTCCCATGTGGCACCACGGTGCTTCGAGTGAAGACACGTGCATTCAAATCACCACAGCACACAAACCGCCGCAACTCGAGTTACCGTACTTGCGAGCGTCGAGGCCCGAACCAAAACAAGCGGTCCGTACAAGACTGCCTCACCCAGGATCCTTGGTGTGCACCTGGATACTGAGCACACGAGCACAACCACCTGCATCTCGAGGGGCCTCCTTCGCCTTGGGAATGCCTGGTTTGAGGCTGACGAAGCGCCTACGCCAGATGCTCTCTTGACCTGGGAGAGATCGCTGCTCCCGTCGAGGAAGACCCCGTCCCGAGGCAAGTGTCCCGGCGCAAGTACGTGGTACCACGTAAGGGTCTAGCCCTGGCCCAGTTTGCTTATCGTGCCGGATATTTATATAGCGATGGTTGTGTGTCTATACATAGTATACGGAAATGCATACTACTCCTACCATTGCATTTTTGCATTTTGGTGCACGGGGATCACCACTCCAACCCCCCTTCGCCTTTTCTTAAACAGGTTGACTCGTACACATCTTGCCACTGTGACAGATATATATATATATATACTTGACTACCCCGGGAGAGGACAGGTCGGGATGGTTCGTCGACATGCGCTGCGTAGGATTATCACATCATACCCACTGGGCTACTACTACATGGTTCTCTTCTCTCCTCGATGACGATGAGAGATGCCCTTCGCCTACGGCCCGACCTGAACCCGTGCGCCGAGGCAGGTCGAGGGGATTGCAGGCTGTTCGTGGGAGTCAACCGGCATCGTCCGTCGTCCCGCTGCACTCGCCCGATCTATCCTGGTTCGCGAGCCTGCACAGGCCGCGGACCCGGGATCGTGCGAATGCAGGTCATCCCTGATCCGCGACGGATCTTTCGCAGGGGCCGGTGGACAACGTCGGGGTGCTGCGGGCCGCGGCTTGCGTCCGGACAGGCAGGTCTGCGCCCGGGACCCGCTCGTCGACGGGCCGACGGTGTCGGCAGGTCGGTGCTCTGCACCCTCGGCAGGGAGAAGGTTCGCGGATGGAGACGCTCCCCTCCGTACGTGTTCGTGCCTGGGCTCGCGGCGAGCGGGGACCGGTCGAGCGACGGCCGCGCGAACAGCTGCGTCTGGTTGCTCTCGCAACTCCGGCGCAAAGCCTGGTCTGTGGGCTCGAAGGTCGGGCGAGGAGAGAGGGGGAGGGGAGGGGGGGGATGGGTGGTGTGGTGTTGTCAAGCGTCGTTGTTGACATCGCGCAACAGCTGCTCGCTTAAATAGTCTGCGCGGCACGCTGCCAGCTGGAGCCTGGCACCCGACCCAGAGCTCGCCGTGGGGCTTCAGCTCCCATGCTCGTCGGGCAAGATTGCGGCGTTGGACTTCCTTCTGCGGAACCGCTCGTTCTCTACCCGGTAGCCAAGTCGCGGTCGCTGGGATGACCTGCCAGTAGTTTGAAAAAGGTCGGAGCTGAGCACCAGCGTCAACAAGCAGATGGCCCGGTCGATGTGTCCCTGCCCGCGGGTCCCGGACGCATACGACCATGGAACGAGGAGAGGCGGGCTCCTCGTCCAGCCGGGAAGACAACCGCATCGATGCTATCGAAAACATTCCCAGACCCCGCATCTCGGCTCTTCCATTCGCTCGACTGCGGGGAGCTGGTTCTTTCCCTTCTATAGAGGTATCTTCCCTGTAGATCGACTCAGTAGGTTCCAAGGAGATTGCATTCGGACTTTCAGAGCAAGCGCCTTTGATGAGCTACTTGCAAAGCGCACGGAGTACACTGCTTGTATTGAGTACATGGGTATGGCAGAGTCATTGAAATCGGCAGATTGATGTACGAGCTGTTGCTCCGGTACCTGGCTGCTTATTTTCTAAGTGCTCTTTCCTTGCTATAAAAGGTCTCGGTAACAGTATAAGGGAAAGAAAGGAGGGGGGGGGCGGTCTATGGGGCTATAAAAGGAGGTGACAACTCTCGTTAGTCTGTCAACTCATAACCCTTGATGCTAATCACGATTTCGTCGTAAGAAATCTCTGGGATCATTTTCCAAGAGTCTTTCTGAAGAATCTGATCTGATAATATATTTCAGCACTCCTATAACTAGTGACTAGGCCTAGCTGCCTTCTCTTGACAGATTCCTCTCTAAGCCTTTCGCCTCTCTTCGTCCTACTTTCTAGTAGCGTAACAATAGCGTGTTTGGTTCCAATTAAGCTCCTTGATACACTAGGTCCATTGCTCTAATCTAGCCCGCTACTCCTAATCATAGATCTTGCGTAAGATCAGGGGTTTAGATAGTTATTTGCTTTATATGGAAAGTACTTCTACTACGTCTCTCAAGAGCCTATCTTGCTCTTCCAGTCTAGACTTATCGGCCTGGAGCATCTTGACAGAGGAGGTATATAGGGTGAAGTTGATATTTGGAAGTGACATGTTGCATCGATGGTGGCTAGCACTCTGTATGCGTATATAGAGCAGTATATAGACATACAGAGACGATCTTTAGGAAACCGGTCCTAGAAACCCATATCCCACCTAAGCGCGGGATGCCCGCAGCCACTAGTGAGAAGATAAATAAGTCCTATCGCTTAAGCCCCAAGCGAGGAACTCGAAAATGGCAAATTGAAGAAGAATCATCTGCTCCGCTCTATTTCCAAAGATGAAGATGAATAGTTTTCATGCAAAAGATAGGTGAATTTAAGCTACTCTTAGAGAATCGGTGTAAGGGTATAGGGCTCTTATAAACGATGCATGTCGAACAGACTTCTACTCAATACGCTCTATGATTATGCTATAAGTTATTACAGACCGTGCTCTCAATTCAACCTATGCAAATTAGCAGGAGGAAGAGAAGAGTCCTTTCTCTCCTTGCGTTTTGTGTTTGTTTGTAGTGAAAAAGTATATATATTTGGTCAAATATTAGAGATATATGCTTAGTAGAATCCGTAGACAGCACTACAGTTATATAAGATGACCAAGCAGTAGCAGTATTCAGAAGGCGGGCGCATCTTCTTCGCCATTTCAAAGGGCTAATAGTGAAATATAACTGGAAACCTGTCACTATTGTTCAGAGAATATATTTCACAATGTTACAATGTCGAACGTGATTATCATCAAAGAGGGACACGAAAATGTCACAGTTAAGCTTAAGCAGTGACGGCACTGCTGAGAAATTCATAACTAAGCTAACTCCCCACAGGCGGGTTTGGGAAAAGGTTATACCTAGAGCTTAGAGCAGGTTAAGCGGCTTTCTACAAAGTCATTGGCCATCTTACGTACTAGATAGTGACAATGTCCAGAATCATTCGAGAAGACGAGTTTTAGTCATCCGAGTAAAGGATCACTGTTTGCAATAAGTCTCTAAGTGTTCTTATTGGGGCAAAGCATTAGGTGAGCACAAGTTTATGACTTCCTGAATGCTCACGTGGGAGGTATACCAACCCTGGAAAGCCTTGGTAGAGTCATTTTGCAAATAGCCTACAACGATGATTAAACTCGAATACGATGCTTCTGCATGTCTATGAGAAATGAACACAGTCGTGGACAGCCACTCTACTATGTGCGCCGTAATTCGGTGGTGGGGCAGTCGTGGAGCTCCATAGACGGTCTCGGGATAGAATGATGCGGCGAGTCTGCTGTATTGAGAAATATCAGTGGAGTGTTTACAGGGCGCTAAGAGCATGTTGGTAGTTGGGTGTGCGACCATCTGCGAGTACCTGCTGTTGTACGGAGTTTTTATTTGCCGATTTTGACAAGACCTCTGAGAAAGTTCCTACGAATCTGCTCAGAACCGGCGCGCAATCTCATACGCCAGCTCCTCTCATCGTTGAGCTGGAATCTCGGTCTTTGTTGATACCAGCCAGTGTGTATGGGTTGAGTTGGGTTGAGCACTCAAAATGCTTGACACTTTGTAAAAAGTCCGATGGATCTGTGTTGAACATAGCTGAGATATCGACTCGGATGAAGCATGCGATGGTTTAAGCAGATTTGACAAACAGCAGATCTGGGATTCTTGATTTCGAGTACGAGCAAAACTCGAGGAAAGTTGTCCGAGAAAACCGATCCACGATGTACTTGCCAGGATTGCTACAGGGGCACTGGCTATGCGGAATAGAATTGGCACTCCTCCAGGTTATTTCCTGTTGAATTTTACTGCACCATACTCGGTAGCTCCCCTCATTCCAGCACCGCCCTGAACAAAAGTCATGCTGCTCGAAAACTGGAGAACTATGCGCAGACTTCGAGCTCTTGTGGATAGCCATGCCGGTAGCATTGCTAATCTAACCAAGCCCTTCTTGCTCCCTGGGAGTTCGAAAGCCGCTTTAGCTTGTATAGCAATCTAGTTGGTAGTCTGTGTCCGAGGACCAGCAGAAACTGCCAACTGTTTGCATCACATGTCCTCCCACCTATTTGATCCCAGATTAAAAAAAGTCTAAATCTCATGAAAACTGGGCCGGCGACAAAAAGCACTCTCACACATAGTTTGGCAGCCCCTGTTGGCTTGGGACACAGACCAAAATCTCGTCTGTTATAGAGGCAGGATAGCTGTCGAGCATCCTCAAAAGTAGTCAAGGACTTGAATGAAGTACGGAGATTTGTATGCTAGGAGCCACCCAAGAGTAGGCGGACAGACTGTAAACTTAGTCCGAATTTCGTACGATATCGCCTTTTCTTCTTGTCTCTGGAAGAGGGGAACAGCATGGGGTGAACTAAGAGTAATGCAAGTGTTCATTCAGGGCCATAAACACTTGGTCGGGATAAGCTGATTGGCCACCTAAAATCTTACGACAGGACAAGAGCCTCGTCCTTGTACAAGCCAGGTATATCACAATGCCTAGGATACCTGGCTATGCCCGCTGGCTCCAGATGCTCCCTCTTGACGCTCAGGTGTATGGGGTTTTGCGGAAGGTTCCCACGCTGCCGAGCCTTTCTTCTGTCGGCCCTTGTGTGCAAGAAACCAGAAGTATGATCAAGCATTCGCTGGAGGAGTGAATATCTGCAGCAGTGCGATGCCAGAACAAGCTGCCAGGTGGAGACACAACCGTGTTTGACTGTATCAACATGTGTAATCGGTAAGTCTCCAGTCGCAAGAGTAGCGTGGGGCTGGTAGCTTCTTCCAGAATTAAGTATTTAAAAACCTCCCCGCATCTCCCTGGACTCTCCGTCTTCTACATTCCCCTACGTTCAACCCCAAGCAGCCATCTTCCTTCAGCTTCCCCGGCTCTCCGAACACTTCCTTCCACAGCCCTTGAACTCCCAAGGCTTTCGAACCATCGTCACATACCACAGTCGACCCGGGACAGAATGTCGTTCCACGCATCTGCCCAGGATATTCGCGTCGAGGAGAACCACATCCTGAAGGCTACCCTCTTCAACGCCGATGGAGAGTCTGTCGAGGCTGAGTTGGATCTCAACAGCTTCATCGGCAACAACAATGGTGCTTCTCTCTCCATTTCTGAGAATCCCCCCCGTCCTCACCTGCTGACATACCCCCTCCAGGAACCTTCGAGTGGGAGGGTCAAGGTACTTGACGCCAACACCTCCCGAGTCACTACGGACAATATCTAACAGAGTCAACTGCAGCCTTCACAGACTCGGGTGAAAACTTCAGCTTCAGCTTAGAAGGTGATGGGGTTCCGATCCTTCGTGGCTTCCTCAGCAACATGGATGGCGAGGCTGTCGCGGCGGACATCAATCTCTCTGAGCGTATTGAGAACCAGAACGGACAGCTCGTTTTCAGTATGCTTTCCTACTAATAAACAAAGACACCTACTGACATGACTGGGACTAGTTTAAACACGCATATGGAGATTCTCAAGGGAGTTGGTGACCTTTGGGAGACAGACGTGGTTGTTGCCAGACTTTGAACGGCATGGCAAGGAATAGCAATCGTTGAGTTTTTGTCCATGAGGTTTTTCTGTGACTTCCACCCATTATAACAATTCAAAATGGTGTTCTATCCCACTGCTCACCGCAGGTCCTATCTATCCTCTCAAATGGCTTCCAAACTGCCACAATTGCGATCCTGGCAGCATCAGAATCCAAGAAGAGCTCACTCTCGCCTTTCGGTGTCATGATTGCAGGATATACCGGATGATCTTGGGGAAACGAGACCTCGCTCCTCGCTACGCCCAAACTAGGCCAAGTTCAAGGTCCCGAACTCCGTGGGACGTGACTGATGATGATTTACGGAACTAGAGTAGCCTTCAGATCAAATCCGAACCATGATTTTGACTAGCTCGCTACGAGATGCTGCTCATAGACGTTCAACATCCGGAGCAAGACCGTCCATCTATATCAAATGCTCAGGAGGTGGGATACGTATCCGAGGGTTAGAGTTGGGGCGTAGTGAAGAGTGAAAGTCTTCGTAGCTCCTACCATCAATCAGTCTAGAATCAAATGACGGATAGGAACTCCCAGACGAGTATCAAGTTATTAGAATCACCAGACGCGACTGCCCATCACCAATTCACCGACGCCCTCGAACAAAGCGGGACAATACCCACCGAACTACCTAAATCTTGATCGTTCATGCCCTGCCATAGCCCCTTGGACGACATCGCTTACCTAGCCGAAATGATGTCAACAAACACCTGGGAACAAACGCGGCTCGGCAGGTCTAGATCTCGATCTAAGTCCGAGGCTCGGAGAGCAAGATGGGCTCACTGTCGAGCCTATGACCGCTCGTCGGTTGATTGATACCAGTGTGATAACAGGATTATGTCAAAATATGGGATTCGGTCTGTATCGTCTGTATGCCACGGTAGAAGTCTCTCACGCTTCCACCTCTGCGCGCCAATGTACCGCGGTACCCTCTGATACACCGCCCTTGGACACGCCACATAGATATTCACCATCCAAAGTACAAAGCGTGCCTATTCAAGGTCGCACAAGCAAGCATCGATTGGATTTCCTTTAGGCTTGTCGGAGGATCGTCACGTTGTCGATCTCGCTACAGGCCAAGCTACGGAGGGCGTCTTGCGGATCTATGGTAGGATCGTAGGCATGGCTTTAACTCGAGTTTTCTCTTCTTGGGACATTGCTTCTTTGGCCTGCAGCAGCGGTTGGCTTCTTTTGACAACCAGTTCTCGGCTACGTGAGTGCTGGCCGATCGAATTCGCTCGCTGCAAACATCCTCATACTGGACGGGAAACGAGATGTTTTCCTCCTCATCTCTGCTACGCTTAGTCGCAGGGACAGCTATATCCTTTCTTGCAGAGACACGGAAGCGCAGCCCGCAATGTTCGTGGACTAATGACTACAGGACGCGCTTTTGGTACTCCTCTTCCGACTCTTGCTGTGCCGACGGGCAGAGTATGGACTTGCTTGCCTGATCTTCGAGCGAATCTCTCCATAAACGAAGCAGACCTTTGCTAATCGTGATAATGTTCTAAAAGTACCTCTTAACTGGACCCACTTTTGCCATACTAACATCAACTTGTAGTTGCGATACTAGCTCGTATGATTCCAGGTCAGTGTAATGCGAAAGCAATTCCCCGGGATACTGCTCGACGGCGCCAAGATCAGTCGGCCGCCATGCTGTATAGTAGTTGACTCACAGTTTGCGGTCGGCTTCGGGTTGGAAAGGTCGGAAGTGCGATTACATGCCTCACAGTTTGGTTAATAGGCAGCGTTCGTGTAATTCGGAGCTCTCTTCGAAAGAGTTTCGGTACCGAGATGTTCGCAGAGATAGTAGGGAGTGCTGACCTTTTCGGCGGGGTAGTAACACTCAAGTACTATCTAATGCGCTGGTAGAATTCCGGCTGAGAGCAGCCGAGTGTGGGATGATTCGTAGAACGTCATGCATGAATGTGTCCCGAGGTCAGAGTGATAGGTAGGGGGGAGCGGGTAGGGAAGAGGCAGATAATATTCATGAGAATCTTTGGAAATCTGTCAGTCACAGGCAGGACTATCCTGAGATGAGAAGAGTTACCTCACTAGGCCGTGAGCCAATTACTGTGGAAAGCTCCACCATTCCCGTGTAAACGGTCAGTTGAAGGACAAGGAGAGAAGCAAAAGGCTGGTGGAGAGCAAGAATGAAAATAAAAAGTAGAAATTGATGTTATGTAAAGGCAACTCGATCCGTGTGCTCCCATGCACAGTAAACACGAGACTTTAAGTTGTTGAGCCACCTCGACGTAACGCTTACGTAGGAGGAGTGCCGTTTCGGTCATGCCCAGCGAAGGTTTACCGGTAAGATTCTATATCAGTCAATCGAGTCGGGCATCAATCAATGCCAGCGACCGTATTGGCTTTTCTTCTTCCTCGGGGAACTCGGCACGCGTTAAGAAATTCAACCTTTCGAGGGAGGCTTTGGGTAGAGCAGGTCAAGTGTCAATATCAGGTCCTGCTTTGGCAATCGATTGGAAGCTTCGGGAAACTGGACCGGGAAAATGGTCCTTGATTAAGACGAGTTATGTAGTTGACGTTGGACAGTCATCGAGTGACTTCAAATCTTCTTGATGATGACGATGCGGCGCTCGAGTGGCGGTTCGGATGGATCGCTACTACGTGCGCTGCATACCCGTATCATATGTTTTCCTGCAAAGTTTCTTTCAAAAGTACGAAGGAGCATGGTATCGTAGATTCAGAAGACTGTGAAGTTCTTGCTGTCACGGACCAAAACATCCAGAATCGTACATTTTTTCTTGTATCAATCCCAGTCTCTTCTGAAAAAGCAATCTTGGAAGTCCCCGGCGAGATCCGTGAAGCCATTCTACTCTCGCCATTATTTGCAGTGCGCCCTTAGTGTTTGCAAAACGACCGACTGAGTAGAATTAAATACAAGCTGCACAGGTACATCACATGTGTAGAGGTAGCCTTGAAATAAAAATCGAGAAATTGAACGGGGAAATGCCAAAGAAAGGTGCAGGGGGGGATATTCAACATGACTCATTTCGTGGCTTTATCTAAGCTCCTGTGCATTCATAGCACAGCATATGCACTGGCATAGCTTACTGACGAGTCACTGATCTCTTCTACCTCGCTGCTCCGCTCGTACCTAACGAATTTGAACCTGCCCAAACCCTCACCAGTGACCTTACCATCTTTCTCCAAGACCTCAATAGCAGCCATGATGACACCAATCGGATGTCTTCCACAAACAGTATTGCCAGTATCTGCCAGGTTTCCCAGAAACTCATCATGTCTGCCAGTTTCGATAGCATCCATTGCCAATTTATCTAGCCGAGCAATGCTCTCGTGGATCAGAGGGTCAGTAGGATTTTTGTCTCGCTTCTTTAGGGAGTATCCGCCATGCGTACCCCCAACTGCTGATAATGGCGAAGCGGGGAGGTAGTATGTGTATTGGAATCGTAAGCCCCAGTGGCAGAAATCTGATGAGACCACAAAGACGGACGTAGCGTCTCCAAGGTATGGAGCGAGTATCTCTCCGTACAACTTCTCTGCAGAAGCATTTGTGCTTCCAACGAGGATTGGCACAATGGGAGGGAAGTCGGCTGCTGAGCCAAAAAACTGCGAACACATCTTGTAGATATAGGGGAGATGCATCTCAAGACTATGCTCCGTCTCATCCGCACTGGTGCTCATCTTGTCGAACTGTCCAGCCTCCTGCAGCTCTTTGACAGTCGAAGTATCAATGGCTAGATTACCAAGCGGCGTAGCATATGCAGAGTGCTTCGATAATGCACAGCCGGGAAGGTACAGAGCATGCGAGGGTCCGAGGAGGAAGATACGTTTAGCTTTCGAAAGATCAAGAGACTTGTAAGCCCAAGCTGCCGCAGGACCGGAGTATGAGTAGCCTGCATGCCTTGGATTCCTTAGCACAAGACGCCGGGTGGAGAGAGACAAGCTCACTCACGGCGCAATTATGATTCTTGCGCCTGGGACTGGCAGCTCTGTTCCGTCGATCGAGGCGGGGACTTGAGCGAGCCACTGGTCGAGCTCACCGGAGAGAGTATCCCTCGCCGATGAGTACCATGAGCCGGCATGGCTAGGAGATCTCGTCGTCATTTTTTTCAGCGTTGAGGTATTTGGAGTTTGTAAGTTGAGATTCTACTTAGATGTGAGGGGTCACAGTTGATTGGGGCCAGCTGAGGTGGCTAGCTGGAATATTTGTCAGCAACCCTGTTTTCTTGAGGTTCCTGTAGTAGAAACGGTCATTGGCTGATTGATATTTTGACAATACAAACACCCGACAAGTATTTGATGGAATACTTCGCTTCCGCCCTACCATGAAATTCTTACACACCTACGTATTGCTGGAGACGGCGGAGCAAGCAGTAACTCATGCCGAACATACGATAGACTTATCAGGATTCCGGGGCGATGATTTCTATTACTCTGCTCTCCATTCCCGGCCCTCGAAGCTGCATCTGCAGGAAGTTGGGAGCATTCGAGGAAATGTGACTTTAAATATCTCTTCATTGAGCTCGCCGCAGTCGCTCACATCAGCTGTGGATGCCGTCGGAATATCCACGGGTATCATGGGTTCTATTATTCGTTTTCCAGCCTCCAGGTTATCTTTGATCCAATGGGCATAGACCTGGGGTCAATTTGTTGAAAATTCGTCCGGCTCTGGACATTCGGCACACCTCACTACGTGATTTCTGGGTCTTTTAATAGCCTGTGACACTTTTCTAGAAGCAAATAAAGTATGTGGAGCCTTGGAACTCTAAGAAACCGACCAGACGGGTTGGGTATTCTGTTTTTGCGGCGCCGCTGGTCTAGTTGCAAATCAATTTTTTGAAGCAGCCTCTTTTGCTGGTCCGCATTCAGTAATCCTTATACTATGTCGGTAGTTGTATATAACTGCGAGCATGGTGCTGTCCGTCAAACTGCTCACTCTTCACAGGTCTGACTTATACTGTTGAAGTTAGGAGTCGATCAGGCCGTTCTCCCGAGGCATATCTACACTTATTATGCTGCTGAATCTTGCTGAACATGGCTCTGCTGCCTATGACCGAAGTTCAAGAACCAATCTTGCTTTGTGCAGCATCAAATCCGAGGTTTCTGTCAAATAGATATGGTCAATTCGGGTCCCACTGCCATTATTACCTGAGCACGAGGGGCGAACTGGAGCAAGCTAAGTAGCATGAGGATTAAACTCAAAGACGATACATTGTATCGGCAGATAACAAATATAGCAAAACAGGTCGATTTGACGAGGGGACTTTGTTCACATTGCGCGCTGGCGTCACCCAACTGGATATCCAGGTCCCGATTCTCATACGGGCGATTATCCTCGCTACACTCCTCGAACTCGATTACTTCCACGCTCTTGGAGCACACAGAAAGCTATAGAAGTCATCACTAAAATTTATACGATGCATCTTTCCTCCCAGAACTGGCTGAAACATCCACGGGAATGAAGAGCTACAACGCTTTACAGTAGTATGGATCGGAAGCGAAATGCCACATTCCGATGAGAAACCCAAACTAATCGATGAGTATTAAGTAGTCGAGGGTTTAGAAAAGCAGAGGAATAACGGCCTTGGACACCTTTTAGGTCCAAGATGAGGTTCGATGTACTGAGCCGTAAATCAGATGCTGGACGAGATGACGATAAGTTAATCGAATTGGACGGTTCTCAGCAAGAGGCTCTGGCTCACAAAGTAAGATGAGCTTTGAGAAAGGAATGCAACTCGCTCGGTTACGAAACAAAAGCCGCCCAACGGTCCAGGCATGAGTTTCATGATGGGATGAGTATTGAAGTATATTTCCAGCATGCTGGAAAGCGTAGCTTGTCCAAAGCTTGTCGCTTCAAGATTCCGTTTACCGGAAGTGGATACTAGTTGGTACGATGCTGAGATACTGCACAGTATCTACAAACACGGCGATTCAGGTGATTTCTCACTCGAGTCACATAACAGTGAACCTTTTCTTCTGCGAGATAGCAGAGGACCAACCTCTGTTTTCTTGTGTTGCTGCCACTGATGCTATTCAAACACGTTCCTGAACCCTAAGAGACACAGCTAACTGTAACTTAATGTCACCCCTCAAGGTACCACAATGCAACAAAAGTGCACGGAATATCTAGAAGGTACGACGTGCAACAAATCTTCTACCCACGATCCTCACCCACTCAAGCCTATCTCACGGTGGGGGACGACAGGCAATCAACAAGAGCCAATAATGTTTCGTTGCATAGAAAATACGTAACGAGATCTGAACACGAAATCCTACACAGGGATTGTGTATGAGCCTGCGAACCAAACACAAATTACACGAGTGACCAGGGGCTTGAAGTTACAAAACACTTATTAAGGCTATGAATCAGCCCTCGTCGCTGTGATGAGGGAAGGGCCAAAGTCGAGGATGATTTACCGGATGGGTCGGGTTGCGCGTCGGTAGGCAAGTAGCGTATTTATATGCACGTATTTGTTCAGCACTTACGCTCTATAACTGTAAGTAATTTCCTTCGCTCGAGTCTGGTCAACACCCTCACGCAAAGTCACCAATCAGAATATCTTACAAAGTACAGTTTATTTGTATCTCGTACAACACTAGCAGGCAGACCGGCCTCTTTCTTCTCTCACACCATGCACTTACAAAAGAAGGTGCCTGATCTACTTGACCCTCAAGCTTTGTAACCTAGCTTCCGTAGCAATAACCTACCGATAAATTAGCACCAGATTTCACAGATTGCAAACTTTCTGCATGAGCTTAAGGTGAAGACTTACATCCAAGGCTTGTTGCACCTCCAGCACTTTTCTCACCTCCCCCAACCAATCCCTGCTCAATGTCTTCGCCCATCCCTGTAACCCATTCATCTCTCTAGCAGCAGCGTCCAAGTCACCTTCCTCAAGGAAGGTCTCCGTCCTCGTCAAGATACTCTCAACATCGTTACCTGTAGCCAGACCCTTCTTCTTGAACAAAAGCTTGCTCAAGACGTAGCTGGATGCATGGCTAGCAACACCGGCATCTGCGGGAAGTAGAGATGCCTTTCGGACCTCACCAGCCACGCGGCGGAAGCGATCAATGAGTTGAGCAGAGGATGGGATGCCTTTTTGATAGGCAGTAGGATTAATAGAGGCAATGGCAGCGTTGACAACTGCATCATCCGAGGCAATCTCTTTCAGAGCAGCAAGTTCCTTGGTGAAAGGTCGGGGAACTTGGCTCTTCTCAAGGTTGGAGCGAACAGCCTCGACGGCAACATGAAGGTGCTGAGTCTTCAAATTTGCGTCAACAACAGAATTCCAGTCGGTTGTAAGCTTCTCGAGCTCACCAACGGTCTTGGTGAGATCAGAGAGCTTGCCCAGGCGGCCATCACGCTCCTCCTCCACTCGTTTTTTGAGATCTTCTGTAAACTGTTTCTTCAACTCGACAGCTTGCTCAAGTAAGCTATTGCGTAGAAGCTGCTCGTTAACTTCACGAGCGATTTGGACCTCTGCCTTGAGTTTTTGTTCGTAGTTTTGCTGTATCTTTTGGCGCTCGATCTGGAATTCCTCTTGCCATGCTGATTGCTGGTTTTGCATCTCAGCCTCAATTCGTCGAATGAGCTCCTTTGCGGCGCGGTCAAAATCAGCCTTCTCCGATTTGATCTTGGCCTCGGCATCTTTTTCTGCTGCAGCTTTTAGTGCCTTGATCTTAGTGCCAACTTTAGCAACTTCGCCCTTAGCTTTGTCGATGGTGCCAGAGAACTTGTCGGTTGCGTTATCTGCATTGACGACTGTGATGATGTCGTTTATGATCTTTACCAGGTCCTGAACAATAGGCTCATTAGCATCTCTCACATTGAGCGGATCGATTCGGGCAAGCTCTGGCGGGAATTTCGAAGGTTGGTCGACTTCCGGAGGTGTAAACGGAACTCCCTTCGAAGATTCTACGGGGGGGCCTGACTTGGCTAGGGGCTGCGGTTCTGGTGATTTAGTCGTTGGAGGCGGAATTGCACTTGGAGCTGGAGGAGCTGCTTCCTTCTTGGCCTTTTCTACCGCTTTAACTTGCTCCTGTGGTTTCGCCTCTACTGGGTGTTGTAGCGCCTCCTTTTGCTTGCGTGCATCCGGAGTTGTAGCATTGGCATGTCTTCCAGCTGCTGGCTTCGTATCTTCATAGAGCTTCCAAGATACCCCGCTTTGACTTGGGATTTTTATAGATTCGCCAGTATCCCTAGGAGGCGATCCACCTCTGCCTGCAATCTTTGGGAAGCGCTTCCTGAATTCCCTCTCTTCGAAATACAACACTGCCTCCTCTCCAAATGGAACGAATTCAGTGAAGAAATCGTGAAAGTTGTCATTTACTCTGCTATAATAGACTCCTCCAGTGAAACCGAGCGTCGAAAGAAGGAAGATTGTAGTGAGAAACTTCCGGAAGAATTTGCTTTTCGGCTTGGGGGCCGGAGGAGGAGAGGGTGGAGTTGCCGTTGGCAGTGCCGCATTGTTCACAGGCACATTTGGAGGACTGTTTGTAGTTCCTACAGGGTTATCTGATGGGGATTTTTGATCGTATAGGTTAGGTGGAACGGGTCCCTGAGGAAGTGGCTGAGTAGTGCTGTCGCTGGCAGATCCAGGGAGGACTATAGGACTTGAGTCGGCAATACTGGGTTTATTCAAATCGGCATATCCTCTCTGCATACACAGAATGCAATTAGCAATCCTCTCAGCCTCCAATGAAGTAGATGTGAGTTTTGGGAGCTCTCACCACAGCATCCAGAACCACCCGAATTGACTGTATAGTGTGCCATTGACGCCCGGCTTTGGCTACACTGTTGTTGTAACCCAAGGCCCGTGCCGACCGAGACGAAGCGCGCAGCATGACGGGCTGCGTTGAGCGACAAAAAAAGTTGTTGAGGTTGTGGTGTGAGCGCCGTGTGAAGGATAATTTGGTTCAAGCTCGTAAGCTTCTGCCAAGCAATGATGCAGCCGCTTCTACGCTCTCAACGTTACAACAAAAATGAGCGTACAAATAAGACGCGCGTTTTGGAACACAGGAGCCATAGGTCACAGTAAGATTGATTGCAAGATACAATATTTAGACTCGTCTTTTTCATAAAGTCATTGAATGTGTTCTATTGCATATCTTACACCCAAAATGCTGCAGAACGATTCAATAGAAGACCCTCACGCCATGCAGGTAAATCCTGCCGAAACCAACCCTGCAACGAAGAACCTAAGACACATGAAGGTAATAAAGACTGCTCTCGTAAAGGTCAAACTGACCGCATCTATGATGCCCGGTCACAACAAGACGATTTCGTTTAAGGACGACGGGGGGCGGACCGTGGTGACCGTTCGATGTGATCCTTGGATGATGATATGGCCCGCGAAGGGCGCGATACCTGCTTCTCTCTGACACGCATTTGGCTCTCTAACATGCACAAGGTCCTTGCCCTTGAGTCGATGGGTTCTCCGGTCTCAGCTCCACCCCCCCTCGTCCGCCAGATCTAGGGTTTCTTGGGCCAGCTTGGTCTAACGGGAGCTTCTTTGCGATAGATGTGAATAATTCTCGGACGTTCTCAGATGTCTTGGCAGATGTCTCGAAGAACAGGAGTCCAGCCTCCTTTGCGTATGCCTCGGCATCTGCTGTGGTGATGGCACGCTTGTCGGGTTGACTGGTGACCAGGTCGAGTTTGTTTCCAGCCAGAGCGATGATGATGTTTTCGTTTGCCTGCCTCTGAAGTTCTTTAACCCACTGTTTTGCTTTATCCAAAGAAGACTATTCCCAATTATGTCAGAATAGGTCCATCAAATACCCTATAGGCAAATCTCACAGCTTGTGTAATATCGTAGACAACCACAGCACAATTCGCGTTTCGGTAGTACATTGGTGCGAGCGACTTGTATCTCTCTTGCCCGGCCGTGTCCCAGATCTCGAACTTTACGGTTGTGTTATCGTCGAGCGATATCGTCTGAGTAAGGAAGGCGGCGCCGATTGTGGACTCTCTGAAATCATCAAATTGATCCTATGCCGAAGATCAGATCCTGCCCAAATATCCGCGATACAAGAGGCTAACCTTGACGAAACGGAGTACAAGAGAACTCTATGAGACATTAGCATTCAAAAGCTGGTGTCGAGCAATCCCAGACGCACCTTTCCGACTGCTGACTCTCCTGTACTTGAAGTTAGCAAGACAACGGCACCGTATAGAGACTGAGCGGCTACCTAGTAGTACCAGCTTGAATTGCGCAAAGCGGTTGTTTCCACCGCGGATGCCTGTTGGGCCTCGAGCAGCCATGGTCAACCAGGTTGAGCCTATTCAGAGGATGGAGGTAGTTTCGGGGTCACAAAATATGGTGTCTGCGAAATTCGAAGTCCTGAGTGTAAGAGCGCAAGTGTGAAAGAAGTTAGGAGTTTGACTTGAAAGGCTCGCTTTGATGTGAGACGATGTTCCGATGGGGTGAAGTCAAGGAAGCTCCTACGGGTTGCGGCAAGCTTACCTGTAATGTGTCATGTGACAGGAACAAGCCATAGTTATATAAACCCACAAGCTAGATTAATAGGCATACGACCCTCTCTCTGTAGGCCAATATCAATCACCTCGACATCAATTGCTTTGCCCGAGCAGATTCTGAAGCAGCTTCGGGTATCTTCAGAATCAAGGGTGCTACTGTGTCTTCTCTGAAATGTGGTTTTGGGTGTTGCCTACGATCACCTTCTTCTCCTGTTCATGAACAACTGCTGCTTCCCACCAAGCCTAAGACCTTGCAGCTACAATCACCTGCGCGTCAAAGAGATCCTTTCCAACTAACCTTTTCTTTGATCTGATATCTGGACAAGTCTTCTTTCTGGTTGTTCGGGATTTGAGTACGGTGTGAATTCATCAACAGACCCTTTGGGATACTAGTGCCACACCTCTCTGCGCCTTGTTTGGTTTTGATGCAAGGCTTCGGCTGAAGACAGCTATCGGTGGTAAAGCTCCCAAATCACTCCCATAAGCACCGTCAAAGGCAGACAGAAGCAGATAACCAGTTCTGTCTGCCACTCTGCCACTCTTCTTGCAATCATGGCTTCCCTACCTTTTCGGGACATCAACGTCCACGCCTCGGCTTCATATTACGCCTTTACCTCGCCTTCGACCCCGTCTGCCCCAACACTGGTTGTAGACCGGCCCACAGGAGACTTGCGTCTGAACGACGGGGCATTGCTGGGTGGAAAGCGCGTCTTGAGTATAGCTGGTATCCTGGGAATGATCAGGTTGCGACTGGGTACTATTATTTCTGTTGAGGCTGGCAAAGGACCATCATTAACTGCTCAGCAGATAAGTACATCATTGTCATTACCAAGGCACAGCCCATGGGCAGGCTCAAGGGGCATATGGTATATAAGGTCATTGCCACTGAATTTCTGCCAATGCGCGAACGGCCACTGCATGACCCCGAGGAAGATAATTACCTGAGCTTGTTGAAGGCCTTCATCAAGTCAAGCCCTATGTACTTCTCTTACTCTTCCGACATTACAAATACTTTCCAACGGCAATCTCAAATAGATCCCTCAGCCCCGCTATGGAAACGAGCCGACGACCGTTTCTTCTGGAACAGGTATATTCAGTCAGATCTGATTGACTTCCGGTCCTCTGGGACTCGCAATCAGCAAGGACAGCAGTCAGGAGTAGACACATATATCCTGCCTGTAATATTTGGGATGATGGAGATTGCTTCGACGCGCATAAATTCAACACCCTTGACCATGGCTCTGATCACGCGGCGGTCACGTCATCGGGCAGGCACAAGGTACTTCTCGAGAGGAATTGATGAGCAAGGGCACGTCTCGAACTTCAATGAGACCGAGCAGATTATCATTTTGAATGATAGTACAAGCGGTCTTGGTGGATTCGCTGGCGGGAATGGCATGCAGAACGGCAAGGTTGGTGGCTCGGGACGAAAGGAAGTGCAGATTATGTCCTATGTTCAGACCAGAGGAAGTGTTCCAGTGTACTGGGCCGAGGTCAATACTTTGCACTACACCCCCAAGCTCCAAATCAGAGGCGTTGAGACCGCGGTACAGTCTGCTCGGCTACATTTTGAGGAGCAAGTTCGTCTATATGGCGATAATTATCTGGTCAACCTGGTCAACCAGAATGGACGAGAAGTCAGAGTTAAGGAGGCCTACGAGCAGATGGTCAAACTGCTCGTCTCGTCACCTGCAGAACAGAATCAGCAAGACGCCGTCTCTGATGAAAAATTCCATGTTGTTGAGCCTTCCGGCCATCGGTCGGAGATGGATCGATTACATTATGTGTATTTCGACTTCCATAACGAGACAAAGGGCCTGCAATGGCACCGAGCACAGCTGCTTCTCGATCGTCTCCATGACTCGCTAGAAAAGCAGCAATATTTCCGCGGTGTTGATATGCCAGCTGACCATGAGGGCCGTCTCGAAGTGAGGAACCACCAAACAAGTGTCGTTCGCACAAACTGTATGGATTGTCTGGATCGGACAAACGTTGTCCAGAGTATGCTTGCACGCTTCACGCTTAACCGACAACTCACAGACCTGGGTGTCCTCTCCCGTGGTGAGACTTTCACCTCGGACCCAGAGTTTGAAATTCTGTTCCGAAAAGTCTGGGCAGACAACGCCGATGTAGTTTCCAGATCATATTCTGGTACTGGGGCACTGAAGACAGATTTCACACGAACTGGGCAACGCACCAAAGCCGGTGCTCTCCAAGATCTCCAAAATTCCATCACCAGATATGCCAAGAATAATTTCACAGATGGCCCTAAGCAAGATGCCTTTGACCTCTTCCTCGGCAACTATCTTCCGAACTCAGCATCATCCCCAATTTTCGCGGATAAGCGACCCTTGCTCATCCAGTCGGTTCCTTATGTATTGGCCTTCGCCGTCTTCTTTGTTTTTATCGGTATTTTCACTCGCCGTCTCCCAGATGCCGCCGTCTTACCTGTTCGGATCTTCATTTTCTTCTGGTTTGTGGTTGCTGGATGGTGCCTCAACTTCATCTACAGTCACGGAATGCTCTATGTTAGTCACGTCAACTCTTCTTAGAACCTTACAGGCTAATACTTCCAGGTCAACTGGCCAAAGCTCAACCCCAGACCATGGGCTGTCGAAGGCTACAACGATGCTATTGCCAAAGCTCGAAATGACAAATTGATTGGCGGACTTGTCACTAGACACGAGCGAGGACTGAGTACAGCAAGATACACGAACGCCGAGGAAGGCAAGAAGAGGAGAGAATGATTATATCTTCTCTTTCGTAGTCTTTGCAGCGGCATCAAAGCGAATTCCAGATTGCCCACACATCGATCGATAGACTTAGCGTCGTGTGACATGTATGATAGTTGTCGGCTAGTCAGTGTCGGTGTAAGGACTATAATAAGAATGTCTCTTCTTTCGCTTCCATTTCGATCTTTACAGAAACAACCCTCCTCTGTACAAGCCAGAAAGTTTTCCTTGATCTCAAATGTAAGTCCAAAGTCCTGATGCCTTTGTTCTCCTAGTTCAAATGCCACATACAAGTACGCTGTGTCAGTGCAACCTTTGCTCTCGAATCGTGAAGGCAAGGCCAAGCGCAGTTAGCGAACAAGCAAGTGAAAGCACTGTCAACATGTCAGGTCCGCCCGTCTCTTCCTCCAATTCGAGGACCGACAAGACTCACAATGACTATTCTCCAGACTCTTCACGTAACTCTCAACGACCACTTCCCTCACTCCGCTTTCTAATTTCGCTATGAATGATACGTCAGAGATGACTTTCTCAATAGTCTTTACACCTAGTCAGCACCCCTCGCTAAAATTCTCTGTAGAGCAAGGACCGAGAGAGAGAGAGAGAGAGAGAGAGAGAGAGAGGAAAAAGAAGACGGGGAAAAAAAACCACAGCTTAACTCACCGAGGCAGCATCCGGGACTCTACTCAATGCCTCCGTGAGCAGCGCCCTCAATCTCCCAATTTGTACTGCACTCGCGCCCGCTACACCGACCACCGTGCCGATTCCCGACCACAGATACTGGCCGCCCGTCGCAATCGCCTTATCCTTCTTCGTCACCACACTCTGCAGACCAACGAACGTCGCCGAGAGAGCAATCCCTGTCCCGAAACCACCGGGCACAATCTCCAGACTCTCCAACCAGTTTGTCTCACCTGTCCAGCGCACGATCAACAGCAGGTACGAGAACGATGACGAGATAGTAGCGAGGATCGCGAGGACTTTGTATCGCCCCGTGCGCTGGATATACAGTCCTGAGAGCAAGCCCCCGAGCGTATTCCCCAGCACGGCGGGGAACAGGTGCGAGCCCGCAGTGGTGTTGCTGCTATTCTGCGTTACGCGGAAGTAAAGCGGCACGGAATACATCATTGCCAGCTGCGCAGCGGACTGCAAAGCAATGATGGCGTAGTTCGTCGCCACATCTCTTTGGACCATTAGCGAAGGAGGGAACACAGGCTCCAGCGCGACGGTTTTCTCATAGACGACAAATGCGGTGCCGAGAACAAGGGAGGAGATGAATAGAGCTAGGACGAGGAGGTGTGTCCAGGGCAGGCTCTGGCCGCCCAGGCTGATAGCTCCCAGCAAGAGGATGATAGTTAGGGCTAGGAGGATGGCGCCGATGAAGTCTATGCGGCGAAGTTTCGAGGTTTTATATCTGTGTCCGATATTGGCGAAGGGATGGCTAGTGTGGGAGGGAAGACGGAGGGCAACGAGGAGGATTGCACCTGCAATCAGGGGAGCCTGACCAACGAAGGACCAACGCCATCCTACTGTGTCGGCCAGGAGACCACCTAGAGGGCCTCCAATACTTCTTCCGAATGTTGCGACTACATTCACATAGCTTCTCCACGACGCTAGTTGTGTAATCGGGACGAGGTCTGTTTGCTGGTCAGTCAGATGTTCCATGGGTTTCAAGGATGAAACAAGATTATAAGGAAAACTCACCAGTAATCAGGATCGACACAACGACCGTCATGCCCGCCGCTCCAGTACCAGCCACTATCCTCCCGGCAATGACCTGCCACATAGACTGGCCAACCCCACAGATCACGCTCCCAAGACCAAACAGCCCATACGAGACCAGCAACACGGCTTTCCGCCCGTAGATATCACTCAGTTTGCCGCTGATGGGCTGCGCGGCACATGTAGCTAGTGAGTAGCTTGTCGTCAGCCAGCTCGCGTCGCCCAGTGCTCCGAAGTCAGAGGAGATGGTGCCGTAGGTGGCTAGCACGAGAGATCCGTCTGCGTTGGACATGAAAACTCCTATACGACAACTCGTCAATGCTCATTTTCGGGCTCTCGATACGGATTTAGGAGAGGGGACTCACCGATTATCAGCAGGCTGATAGTCGAAATTACCCCTCTCGGCTCAGTAGCCAGAAGTGGCTCATCGTCTTGATGTTGATACTCGGGATCTTCTGACCCTGGATCTAGAGACGTCGACTTGTAGTCGGCTGCTGGGACTGCGGGGAAGAGCAGAGATATTTCTTCGGATTGTGCTCTCGTCGATTTTGAGGATGAGGACGAAGAGCGAAAGCTCGAGTCTATAGAACGGGACTTTGCGTCTCCTTGCGGATCTCGGTCTAGCATTTTGATGCCCTACTCATCAAGAGCAGGCTGCACAATCCAATAGTCACTATCTCCTTTCCCCGATTCGAAAAGCGAGGCTCGTTTCATACCGTTCAAAGTCGCAAGGACGACGTCTCCTCTCTTAGATGGAAAGAATAGGCCTTCGAAGCGACACAAGTCGTATCTGGTAGACCAAAGAATGCACAGGCGCAGTACTTGAGAGTCGAGGATTTTCTTGAATCAGCAATCAATTTCTTGTCTAGAGGAGTTCAAGATACGGCTCGCCTCGCTCTTCAATCGCGCCTCCTACTTGGTGGCAGGCCAAACAAACACCACATTAGCATGTGTACAACGGTGGAATTTCGGTAGATTTGCAAGGTTAAATATACTTTTTCATGTGTTGTTTATTTGGCCTGTGACGAAGTGCATTATTACGAAACGCTATTACGGAAGTCATGTCAAACTCAAAAGCTGTTAAAGAGCAGCCGAATCTTGAAAATCGTGCTATCGGTGAGAAGCACGCCATGGCCGCCCGCTGGCACGTAGCGCGATTCGGAGATGCTTTCGGCTCTAGAGCTCCTCTTCTCCACCATTGCGCCGAGACGATCGTGAGCCGCTTCGCCTTTATTCCACTCCTGCTCTCGAGCTTTCTTTGTTTCCTGTATTTTGGCATAGTTGAGTCTTCACCTCCTTTGAGAGGTGGCGATTCGATGAATATGAAGATATACCTCGATCTCGTGCTTGTCGCAGCTGCGGGCATACATGCGCTGGAACAATCACATGTTGGCAGAACGAAGGGTGGTAGGCCGAACATCGTGGTCATTTTAACTGATGATCAGGATGTGCATTTGGAATCGTTGGATTATATGCCGTTGCTGAAAAAGCACATCACCGACCATGGAACATTGTATAAGAGGCATTACTGCTCGACCGCGATTTGCTGCCCCTCTCGAGTCACGCTTTGGACCGGGAGGAATGCTCATAACACAAACGTTACCGACGTCGTTCCTCCCTATGGTATGGTGTTTACATGTTCATGTGCATTGGCGAGCAGGGCTGATTAGCATGCAGGTGGATATCCGAAGTTCGTCGCTCAAGGCTTTAATGAAAATTGGCTCCCAGTCTGGCTACAAGACGCCGGATACAGCACTTTTTACACCGGGAAGCTCTTCAATGCCCACACGGTAGATAATTGGAACAGCCCGCACCCGGCAGGTTGGACGTCTTCCGATTTCCTTCTGGATCCGTTCACGTATTCGTATCTCAATTCCACTTTCCAGCGAAACGAGCATCGACCGGTTAGTCACGAAGGCGAGTATTCCACCGACGTCCTCGCCGAGAAGGCATACGGGTTATTGCAAGAGGGCATCGACTCTAAGAGACCGTTCTTCTTGACCGTGGCACCCATAGCGCCCCATTCAGATGTCAAGCCGTTCCCTTCTGTCCCGGGTGGTGCGGAGAGAGTGCGTATGACGGCTCCTATTCCAGCGGAGAGACATAAGCACCTCTTTTCCGATGCCATGGTGCCTAGGACGGCAAATTTCAATCCTGACCAGCCGGGTGGAGCCTCGTGGATCAAGCAGCTTGCTCAACTCACAGATGAGGTTGTCGAGTATAATGACGGCTTCTATCGGGCTCGTCTGCAAGCACTGCAGGCTGTTGATGAATTGGTTGCAAACCTGGTCCACCAACTTGACGACAACGGAATCTTGGATAACACATATATCATCTACTCGGCTGACAATGGGTACCACATCTCACAGCATCGGCTCAACCCAGGGAAAGAGTGTGGCTTTGAAGAGGATATCAATGTTCCACTCATCATACGTGGTCCGGATGTTCCTGTCGGAGAAGCCAGCATCGTAACGGCACACACGGATATCGCTCCTACGATCCTGAAGCTCGCTGGTGCCAAGACCGGATGGGATGGTCTCGATGGGAGTCCGATTCCATTGAACCAAAGGGCACTCGAGGAAGCCAGAGAAGAAGGGCAGGAGCATGTAAATATCGAGTTCTGGGGAAGGGGCATTCCGGAAGGAACCTTTGGATTCTCGTTGGACGATGGAAAGGAGGTTTTCTACGGTCTGAACAACACATACAAGGCGCTGAGACTCATCGGGCCAGGCTATAACTTGTACTATTCAGTTTGGTGCACTAACGAACATGAACTGTACGACCTCGACGTACGCTGCATCCAGATTCTTCAGATTTACTACTAACACAGAATAGACCGATCCTGGACAGATAAACAACCTTTACCCTTCATCCACCTCTCAACCGGAAACTGCAATCTTCGGCCTCCCTCACTCCAAAATCCTCCCCCGTCTTGACGCCCTCCTGATGGTTACCAAATCCTGCAAAGCAGAGACCTGCATTGACCCATGGTCCGTCATCCACCGCGAAGGGGACGTGAGAACCCTCGGAGATGCTCTAGCCCGCAAGTTCGACTCTTTCTATGCTAGTATAGCACCGAGAGTCTCCGTCTCTTTCGAGAGGTGCGAACTGGGGTACATAGTGGAGAGTGAGGGGCCTCAGCAAGCCATAGTTTTCGAGCCTGGGACAGATTACCGGATCGGGAATGGAGATTTATAGAGCCAGGAGGCCAAGGAGAAATCTCATGTATTGCTTCGAAAGCCCTGCATGGCTTCTGTAACCAGAAAGATCTCGTCCCTGCGGGTTGTATAACGACACTAGGCGTAACGGATCGAGTTAGATGCCCCCGGCGGCCAGCTAGATTTGGACACCGGGTCTCCGGCAAAGCGAGAAAGCAAGCTCCTTTCTCGTCTACATGTCAAGAGATAAGAACGCACCAGTCATACTCTTGATACAGCATCAGCTATTCATAGCTATAGTTGGAGTTTGGGTACAGGTTTTCTATTTGCATGTAAAAGCGTACGGCTGCTCGGCAAGTCTCTGCTAAGACGCGGGCAACCTCACTATCCGGAAGCGGCCCCAGAGAGCAGGAGGCGGGCACTCCGATACAGAATTCGAGCCCAAGCCCGCCGAGTACTCCCAGATTCAGACTCGAGATCCTGCTCCAAACTGGCGGAAATACGCCGCGGCCGAAAGGCTAAGAGACATACGACCGCATCTCACGGCCGTGCCAGGAATTCCTCGCAGGCCTGGAAACAATATGTCCCTCAGCAGAGCCCGTCGTCGCCGCCGAACTGGCGGGTTCGCCGTCTGCGAGTCTCCCTGCGGAGCACCCGAGCACGTCAGCATAGGACGCACCAACTCCGTCACGGGGGAGAAATCGATCTTGCCTGTTGGCGGCCATATCAGCCAAGTAAATAGCGTGGCGCCTGGCGAGAGGTGCGCTTCTTCGTATGTTTCCCTGCGTCAATAGGTCCATAGCCGGTCTCTCTACTACAGTCAAAAAGTAGAGCTGTGTGCTGCTTTCTCGCTCCAATTGATGTAATGCTCCTAGAGATATGAATGTTGATCAACAATCGTAACAAGCGAGGATCAAACAACGGAAGAGCTTAAGCGGGAATGCAATGACTAGCGTCTCACTGTGCGGCTCTGACCAAGAGGAGCCGGCTCATTCATGAAGACTGTAAACAACTAAGCAGATCAAGTATTGTGTATCCGTGCAATTATTTTCAGCTGAGGCCTTGCCCACCACTGGCCCCAAAAATGTGAGGCAGAACAACGTTGTGGAAACCATGTATCTGCGTTATCAAAAACGTCTTTCGGAAAACACGAAGCTGGTACTTCTCCTGCCCTGTTACGAGGATATCGAGTCAGTCTCGCCCTTTCGGGGTCTAAACAGAAGAATACGCTCCGGCATGGCACGTCTGCAGGAAGCGTTCGCCTAAGAATCAAAAAGCTGGGATTCGGCCGTGTCGATTTACATACTCGACTTTACGCCTCGCTTATTGTGGGAATGATATATAGGCCACGTGTTGACTAGTGCGAATCCTAAATGGGACTAGCGTGTGGCAGCCAGAATCATGTACGAGGCCGGAGTAAGCTTTGCTGCAGAGAGGAATCGAAGAACCAGGAATACGGGCCATGGCAACGCGTTGGTTCTCGCCCATGAGCAGCTTCTGTGGCAGCAAGCCTAATCAACGGCTAACTTCACAGGTTAATTATAGACCATTATGCTACTCCCAGACGAGACAGCAGGCTGTCGTGGCGAAGCCTGCCTCGAGTCTTCTCTCGCGACACATCCTGCACTGAGAAAGCAGGGCTCCGGGTAGTTGGACTGGAGTTGACGACCTGGCCAAAGCTCGAGTCGAGGATTGAGACGACCTCGAACCCAAGGACTCAGTCTAATCTGCTCGTGGAGCCAAGTGACGCATTGGATGCCAAACGTAACGACCCCCGCAGTTTCAGGCATGCCGAAGAACGAGGTGGCAGGTTTCGGCTTGCCCTCCAGTCGCACTAGCGTAAACTATCGGCAGGAAAAGGGTGTCGACAGCATCAGAACGAGCCGAGCAATCATGGAATGGCATGCACAGTAAGTCGTGCGTCAGCGCACAGAGGCGGGAAGCTACTTAAGTTCCGAGTATTATCCCCCGGCCCCGATCTGCCAGACCACGACGTCGGAGCCTCGCTTTGTCGCATGCATGCGCTTCCATCTGACAGTGTGAGTACTGCTCCAGCAGCATAGGATCCAGCAGTGTGCGAGTTATCGAAGTCCAAACTGCTCGGGCACCTATCCGAATCTTTTTTGTCGACACCGACGACGATGGAGAGAGGGCGCGCAAAACACAGCGCCAGGAGAAGCATGTCATCCTGGTGAGTTTCGCTGAACACAGGCCGAGGAAGTTCATGAAGCCTTGTCGACTGGAGACGATTTAAAAGCGATATTATCAAGGCGATCGTCTGCCGACTCTCGAGATAGGGATATGGACCCAAGGGCTTCATGTTGGTTCGAGACAGTACAGAGTTGGTGAACACACTGGAGAGGCTTCTCGCACTGTCTGCTGTAACGAGATTGTAATCGCTAGCCAAGGGGCTACGGGGCTGCGCCAACGACTGACATTTTCCTATCACGGGTTGCCTTCATGGCTGGATGGAGCTGCACCACCACTACTACTACCTATGGGCTTGTTGCAGTACAACGAGCATTCGCGGACCCAGGAGCGACGTCTGCCACATTGTCAACAGGTTCGCTCTGTGGGAGTATCTTCAGGCCACGTCGTTCAAGACCGTCGTCGGGGGACGAAGATCCAATCCCTGTACGGGCCTGTACGGGGTATCCCCTACGCACCTCAGACTCTTTTTATAACAAGAATTCATATACTCACTGCAGGAGAGTCTGCAGAGATAAGACCCTATACTAGTAGTAAGAACTTGTATACTATTAGTAAGAATTTGTAAAATAGAAAAAAGAAAAGGGCATACTACCTAGGGAAAAGGTGCCGCAGCCTTGGGAAAACAGGAGGTCTTACAGCGCTATATAGTCTTGGTATTAATACAGTACGTTGAGAAAAAGACCATCGTCCGGCTGATCATGAGAAGCCAGCTCTCGTTGGCATACAGCAGGGATACCACGCGCAGCCGGCTCAGCCTGTCATTCACCGACAGTTTTGCATGCACTGCATGATGGCGTGAATCTGAACTCGCCATTTGGCGAGGTACCGGTATGGAAGGCCGCTTTGCACAAGTACCAAGTACCTCGTGACACTGAGAGTCCCAGGGGTGAATCCACACGTACCTGGGTGTGGTCCCAGAGCTTGGCTGTCGGCCGAACAAAGGGAATCGGATCGAATGGCATGAGGCCAGAAGACACACAGGGATGTCATGTACAGATTCCCCGACGCCGCTTTTGCTCGTTGGGCAAGCTGCGCTGGGGGAGTCGAAGGTTAGGAGTAGGTGGGTCCGGTAAGCGAAGTATTTTATTATCGTACAGTTACCAGGTATCCAGTCGAAGCTGTCAACATTGTACTTGGATCGCATAAGCCAGCTGCGTGATACTCCTTACCATCATGATGGGATCTCATGCTCCGGGTGTTGTATCTACAACTGGTACCTCTTTCACTACGAGGTAGGTCGCTGAAAAGGGGCAGTCTCGCTTATCCAAGTGGCCTGTATGCCTGAAGAAAGGAGCAGAGTTGAGTGTAGGCGTGCCTGATGGCCTCATTCTATTTTAATCGATTCCAAACAAAGCCCGCATGAATGTACTCACTCTCCTCAGCACGAAGTCGACCCAACCTTGCCAAACACACGACACTGTGTTGATAGTCCAGCCCCTTTCTTCTTCGGTGAGCCTGCGACGAGGTGGAAGTCTCTACACACCACATCCACCCCTAGATTCTCTTCAATGTCAAACCAGCTTTAGACTCTGGTTCCCAGCCAAGCAACCCGACATGGAACCACTCAGGACGCCTGAGATCCTCTTCGCCCCGTAAAAGCCCACATGAACCTTTCGCTCGGGGTGGGGACTCGACATTTAACGTGGAAGAACCGTGCTGTAGAGGACCCGAGCATGCCGAGTTGCCTCTTACTCCCCCACCCACATGGATGCGTTCAGGGGCTCGCAGAGTCGCAGAGTTTGGGATGCTGCCTGCGGTCGTTTGGGTCTTTATACTTCCCCATGGGCGCGTCGCCCGGCGTGCAACATTTTCTGACAGTTTGGTCTGTTTCTTCTCTCGCCTCGGAATCCGATGTGAACCAATGCTGAAATTCGCGTCACATTTCCTCGGCCGTTTCGGCGCATCGCGTTTGCTGATCCGTCTGGTGGCGTCATATTTTATCCTCGTTCAACTGTACAAGTTCCTCTCCGCATCTTTCGGCGCGCATTTCCACGGCCCCAAGGGAGCCTCGCAGCTCCGGCTTCGATCGAGCGAAGATGGCAGTTGTGGCGACGCAGAGGCCCTGTCCGACAATCTGTTGGTGATCATGGTCAAGACCGGAGCCAGCGAGGCGACGGAGAAGGTGCCGGTGCAGCTGGAAAACTCGTTGCGATGTTGGCCCTTCGCCAACACGATCTGGTTTTCCGACATGCCGCAGCAGATCCAGGGCCACCGCTTGCTCGACGCGCTCGATGCGATTCCCGAGGCCATCCAACGCGGGAACTCGGACTTTGAGATCTACCGCCGGCAACAGGAAGGGTCCCGAGGTCTCCAGAATGCGATGGACCGGCCGGACGGCTCCGACGACCCCAATTTCAACCAGAGACAGGCTGCGTGGAATCTGGACAAGTACAAGTTCATCCACCTGGTCGAGAAGAGCTGGAAGCTCAAGCCCGAAGCCGATTGGTACTTGATTGTCGACGCAGACACGTACGTCGTGCTTCCCAGCCTGTTGACCTGGCTCCCCCGACTCGACTCGGCCCGGAGGCTCCTCCTCGGTTCCATGGCCTGCTACGAAGGACGTCCGTTCGGCCACGGCGGCAGCGGGATCTTGATGTCGAGAGCCGCCGTGTACGACCTCGTCGTCGCGAATCCGGGCACGGCGGCGCGCTGGGATGCCCGCATCCACGAGAATTGCTGCGGCGACTCGGTGCTCGCCGATGCATTCCGAGACTATGGGGTGAACGTCGGGAACGCATGGCCCGTCCTCAACGGGGAGACGCCTTTCACCATCCGTTTCAAGAAATGGAACTGGTGCCAGCCACTGGTCACCATGCACCACATCGATCGGGATGCTGCGGAACAGCTGGCGAGTTTCGAGAAGCGGCGGAGAGATCCCCAAGTGCGTATTGCCTCCCTCCCGCGTCGGAAGACTCCCCGCTGACTGCTGGAGCAGGCTCCGCTCCGGTACTACGAGCTGTTCACAGATTTCATCTCCGATTTGATACCCGACGACCGGGAGGACTGGGACAACAAGTCCAACGGAGTCACTGTTCCGGACATGACATCCGCGCCTGACTGCCTCCGAGCATGCGAAGAGAATGCGGCTTGCCTGCAGTCGCTCTGGAATGGCAGCGAGTGTTGGCTAGGGACCGAGAAGATCGTGTTGGGGGAACCGCACGAACCCGAGCAAGGCGGGAACATGTGGCATAGCAGTTGGAACAAGACGAGGATAGCGAGTTGGGTTGCGGAGCAGGGGAGATGTGGCAAGGTCGAATTTCCCTTCGAGGACGGCCAGACCTCCATAAGTTCCGAGAATAGATGTCTCTAGTGTGGAAGCTGTCGGTTATGATATCCCAAGGTACATAT
This sequence comes from Diplocarpon mali, assembly GCA_024741835.1. Classification (NCBI taxonomy): domain Eukaryota; kingdom Fungi; phylum Ascomycota; class Leotiomycetes; order Helotiales; family Drepanopezizaceae; genus Diplocarpon; species Diplocarpon mali. Next base: position 85,748 of record JAENRP010000089.1, on the reverse strand, counting down.
GGCAGAGAAAGCCCGACCTTAGTTTTGTGTCGCTAAGTTGGTTTGTTGATTTCAGACGTTGAAGTGCTATGGCGAGAGGCTAGTGTCACCCCTATAAGTACGGACCGGTGTCACAGCTGAGCCCGAGTCCGTCGAAGTTCTTCCAAAGCCACCACGGCATGTCAACGTGCACAACCCTTCCAACAACCGCGCTCATCACCAACCATCGTGCTCCTGTGTCAAGACGGCCGGATTCATTGAACTCGTGGACAGAGGGTACAACCTTCTCCACACCATAACAGGCTCTGTCCCCGCAAAGCAAGCTGGATACCGGAGCAACCAGGTCTTGAAACCTCTAATCCGTCCTTTCTCGCGCTGCCGGTCCTGAACTTCTCGTCTGGGCAAGTTTATTTGTCTGGAATGTCTTGTCGGACCATGATCTCGTCCGGATGGTCAAGGTTCCAATGCTCGACGAGAAGGGATGGGAGACGGAAGAGATCGCGAGCGAGATTTTGGACGATCTAGACATCGTGGGTAGTACTGCGGACGATGATTATGGGACAGCAATCAACGCCTCTTCCAAGTCATGATATGCAGCTCAGTACAACTGCCAGGCAACCTTGTCTACGCCCAACTTCGTAACCGAGACTATCCATCAGCACTCTGACATGAGGATGCCGACCCGCCAGCCCGGCACTCGACAAACTCACGGAGACAGCTGAATGCCCTTTCCCCCCCCTCTCCATCCCTCACCGGCAGCCAGCAATGACAAAGCAAAAGCGAGTAGAGACGTGGATCCGGAAATCTTAGTTATGGTAGATTCATCTTGCCTCGACGGCGCTCATCAGTCGAGCAGACCGCTTCGGATTATCTCATCTGAATTCTCTTCTGCCTTGAGCGGCAAAAGGAGAAATTCTTGCCGAGCGACTCGTGTCTGATACTGTACTCAGTATATAGGTAGGTACCTACCTGCCTGACCACCCAAATGGATTTGTTGAGGACCCCCTTCGTTCAGCTCTGGAGGATCATCTCTTCAATTCTGATTCCCTTTGTCGACTTAAGCTACAACGAGGGTTTTTGTCTCGGGATTCTGCATCCAGCCACTTCATATACCTTCGGTCCATGTACGTGACGGAACAACTCATGCATTTCTTGTCATGTCTTTTCCAAAGCCTATTTCTACGTCGCGTTATCCGTCCAACTCATCAGCCTGCCACGGGATTTCTATCCACGAGCAAATTGTTTCCTTCCCGGTGGGGTCCAAGCAGTCCCACCGGCCGAATATCTCGCCAGCTCCCCTTAACCTTGTCCCACCCTTTCGCTTGTTTAGCGAGAGCACGCCTGAGAGGAGCCGAATGACAACATTGCAGCCCTGCCGAGCGCCTGCTTTCACGCTCCATTCTCAACCGGAAACCTTCCACCAACTCGTCGTCGTACATACTATACCCGACCTTATCTCATACCCGTTGGTTCGGAAGGGTATGTCTTTTCCCATGGTTCGGATTTCCCACGCATGTGTTGCGCCCATGGCGACCCAAAAGTAACTGCGGCCATGGCGCGAGAATTCGCTCAGATTCCTCATACCGGGGCCGCATTGGAATAGTGATATGCTGTGGCGCATCTCTTGCTGAGACGGGCTCGCCCGATATCAGAGCAAGGCATCGTCACTAATTGTGGCCAATGTCATTCGCGCCAGTGGAAAGTTTCGTCCATCTCTACATCTCGGCAGCGGTCTGTCCGAAACCTTGGTTCTGACAGCTTCCCGAAAGATGTCGGACGATTGAATGCTTCTCGTTAATACTCGAAGAAATAGCAGAGTTTGTAATGGATCCTCAGTACGCGGCTGTACAGTATGAGCGGTACCTGCCATGCGCGGTCAACATACGCAGTGCTAGTAGTTTACTTGAGAATACATCGCATCTGGAGAAATCCCGAGCCCCCGGCCGATAGTCTTGGTTTCCATACACCAGATGTTTATGGGAAGCGGAGATACAATGCCCCCTCGACTAGCCGCTACTCCGCGTGCGTTTGCATGTCAGGAGCTAGTCCCTAAAGCGTGCGAACAGTAACAGGGAAAATCTGGTTGCATCCTCGCAATGCGAAGTCTATGTCGACATGGAAAATCACGACATAGCAGCGCTTGCGTTGCCTTTTGACAGGACTACTTAAATCTCGGGTCTCGTCCACACTCTCGGGGCAGTCCTTGGATTTGCACGGCCCTCCTCCCACACCTCAATTTCAATGCCAAAGATGTCCGACACCAAGGGAGCAGTGGCTACTAGTGTGCAGACACCGTCTAGCACTGCCTCTATCGAAGGCTCAGAAGCGCGCCGCGACGACGCAAACACCTTCGGCAACGACCAGGTTCCGGCTGCGAAGAACAATGCGATATACTCCGATCCTGAGGAGGGCGGAGCATACCGAAAGAACCCTTTCCTGAACCCAGATGTTGCCGAGCACTGGGCAACGGTCTACGAAGAGTCCCAGTACGAGTGCCGAGCCGAATTCGACCCCACGTTTACCTGGACTGACGAAGAAGAGAGGAAGCTTGTTCGCCGACTAGATGGGCGGGTGTGCTTCTGGGCGGTAAGATACAGCAAAGCTTGTCGACGTTGCCAACTTTGCTGATTTGCTGGCAGTGTGTTATGTTCTTCGGTCTACAAGTTGATAGAGGAAACCTGGTGCAGGCCGTCGCCGACAATCTTCTCGATGATCTCAACCTGAGCACCAACGGTACGGTGGACCAGCTCATGACCCTGCATGTTATTTGACGGCGAAATAGACTACAATTTTGGGAACATCATCTTCTTATTCTCGTTCTTGTTGGCCGAGCTGCCTTCTCAATTGGTGTCCAAGAAGATAGGCCCCGATCGCTGGATTCCCGTACAGATCACGCTGTGGTCTGTCGTCGCCTCGTGTCAGTGTGCTCTGGGTGGAAAGGGCAGCTTCTATACCACTCGCTGTCTGCTGGGTCTCTTGGAGGTGAGTTTCCCACGGTCGATTCGGGGCGGTTTCAAGAGCCACCGGTTCACATGCACAGGGTGGATTCATCCCCGACATCGTACTTTGGCTGTCATACTTCTACACGTCTCGAGAGCTACCCACTCGTCTCAGCTTCTTCTGGACAACGCTCTCCTTGACCACGGTCCTCACCTCGCTCCTGGCATTCGCCCTCCTCCACATGCGAGGTGTTGCTGGCTGGGCCGGATGGCGTTGGTTATTTCTCCTCGAGGGACTGATTACTTTCATGGTCGGTATCGCCTCGTTCTTCATGATGCCAGCATCCGCGGTCCAGACCAAAACGTTTTTCCGACCGCAGGGATGGTTCACAGATCGGGAGGTCAAGATCGTCGTCAACAGAATCCTCCGAGACGATCCGTCCAAGGGAGACATGCACAACCGCCAAGCCATCACCCTACCACGTCTCTGGAATGCTGCACAGGACTACGATCTCTGGCCATTGTACGCCATCGGTCTCGTCGCATATATCCCACAATCCCCGGTCAACACCTACATCACCCTGACGCTCAAGGGCCTCGGCTTCAGCACGTTCGTGGTGAACCTGCTTACCATCCCCTACTCCGTCGCCCATGTAGCAACGCTTCTCCTCATCACCCAGCTCTCGGAGCGGACGGATCAGCGCGCCCTCGTCGCCATACTGCAGCCGATCTGGACTCTGCCCTGCCTCCTCGCCCTCCGCTTCTGGGCGGGAGCGCTCTCCGACAAATGGGCGACCTACGCGCTCGTGACTGTCCTCCTCTCCTACCCCTACTGCCACGCCATCCTCGTGGGCTGGGTGAGCAAGAACGCCAACAACGTCGGGACGCGGTCCGTCGCCGAGGCCTTCTACAACATGGCCGTGCAGCTCGGCTCGATCTGCTCCAGCTTCGTCTACAGGCAAGACGACAAGCCCCTCTACCACCGCGGAAACCGCAACCTGATCATCGTCAACTGTCTGAGCATCGCCGTTTTTCTGGCAACCAAGGTGTACTATGTGCAGAGAAACAAGCACAGGGAACGGGTTTGGAATGCCATGACCGCTGATGAGCAGCGCGGCTATCTGCGCAATACCAAGTTATCAGGATCTCGCCGGTTGGATTTCCGGTTCGCTCATTAATGCGCCACCCGGGAGTCCTGTATCTTCCTGGATGTACTGCCGGATGTTTGTTTAGCGTTGGCTGGGTAGAGTCGCCGCAGGATCGGTATTCATACTCTTCGGAGCTGGAAGAAGACGGCCAAGGACTCGGGAGTTCCGAGAGAATCAACTTCATTATTCCAGAGCGTAGCCCCCTCAGGCTCTCGACGCTGTATTCTTATCCTGTATGCTCCCTCCGGGCAGGCGCTGTGATCTCCATCACAACTTGCACCGAGGCTTTCGAGCTCGTTAGACCAGACCCATCATCCCTCTTGACTCTCAAGTTCGTAGATCATCCCAGCCTCCGTCCGACACCCACCGGTAGATTTGACAACAAGCAGGGCTCAGCAGCCTGGAGGGTCTACTTGTGCTCAAGCGAGCTCGGCAAGGGGGGGCGTGTCAAGAATCACAGCACGAGGGCCAGAAACGACGCGATCCATGGACTTTCCAGCGGCGAGCCGACCACAGTGCGCCTCCGGGCAGAGCCTCGACTCGGGCGATGCCGACGGGTCTCCGCCGCACCTTGGGCTGGCATCGGCTGTCGGTGGCACGCGACGCAGAGTTTCTGCTCCGCCGGGGCGAGGAACTGTCGCATCAGCACCCAGGTCTGCTGCGATATGCGTCTGTAACCACGCACACACGTGCGGGCGAACCGGATTGCGCGGTTGCCACGGTGTATTGACTCTCGGAAGAGCCCGTGGTTGTCTTTCCCCTCTGTTCTTTAGCATGGCGGTTTTCCGTCGGCAGCGTGAGACAAGTCTGGAGTATCGTCGCGAGGACCAGGACGCATATCCGCGTGCATTATCGCTCGTTCGGTTCGCATTTCTTGCGAACGGCATGCACGTTGTCCGTGAGCGCCGCGGAGGTCCAGGAGCAGACTACCAGACGGACATCTCAACTCCTGAAGCCTACTCCATGCGCGCAGCGCCGAACAGGCCTGCGTCCGTACGGGGCCGACGCGCGGGGATCGCCCAGGCTCTGATCAAGCCGGAGGCGTCGAGGGCACATTTCCATACCGCGGCCGGAAGCCACCCCGCGATCGCTCACAAGGCCAGAGTCCCTCTCTCCAAGGCTTCAGTCGCTTCGGAGGGAAAAGCATCTCTCCGCCGACGTGGGCTGCGACTATCCGCACCGGTCGATCGCACGAGCGCGGAGTGTAAGCGGATGAAAACAGACGGCGTCAAGGGGCATCTCGCTTAGCGAGGGGAAAACACACAAGAGCAGGCCTCGTCGGAGAGCCAAAGACAAGAGGAAGCACCGCGGTTGGGCAGGCCTCGACGAGGTGTTGGGAGCAATTCCCAAGTTGGAGGTAGACAGTTGTTGTGGGGCGTTGCGCGCGCGCTCCACGTACAAATGGGTATCCTATTTATCCTTCATCTGCCATCTGCCAATCCTGTGACTTCCTGTCACGAGATCCCTACGTTTCTGGTCTCGACACCAGAGGAGGTGCTGCGCGATTTTCGGACCGGGCTGTCGGTTTGTTGGGCTCTTTTTTTTTTTCACCCCGAGGCTTCCTCTGATCGGATACCTTTCTCAAGCTCACCTCGTTTCTTTCGACGATTGCCCTCTCGACGATATCCCATTCGACAGCCCCTCTAACCACGCTTCTTCTCTACTCAAAACAGTATTGAGCAAGCACAGGGAGAACATCAGAGGTTCGGATGTGCGAAATCGGCTGCCGGGACCGTTGAAAGCACAAGTGGGAATGCACACTCCTGTGTATAGATCTGATCGCTCTTCAATGAACTCCACGTCTACCTGTATAAGTACGAGAGGTTATAAGGCTGTCTATTCTACATTGATTCCAACGTCAAGTCTTACCCAGTTTATTACGACTAGTCTATAGTTATTTTCCTACTTGTTAACTAAGACATCCCCCCCCCCCC
>JAENRP010000089.1:66288-79742 GCA_024741835.1 Diplocarpon mali | reverse complement strand
CCCCTTGCCCCTAGCCCTAGGAAACATATCATTGCGCCGCAGTCGCAATAGTACCTTGTGTACGGAAAGCATGGCTTACTCTCCAAACGTGACCTTCGGTATCCACAGCTTCTGGAGCGTAATGGGTAACATCCTTATCTAGTATGCGTTCCAATCCCGAGGGCTCTTCAACCCTTCGACATCATTACTCACATACCGTTTGAGCGCCCAACACCAAGCGACCAGAAAAATGCCCCGGGGATCAAACGCGCGTGCGTGCTGAGCGGATTGACTGAACCGGTCCTGTGTCTTCTCAGAACTCTGCCAAATGTTCCTCGGTCTTTCTCTGTGCTGTAGATCCACTCTTGCTGCTTGTAGCGCGCTTATTTTTATAATGTAAACAAACCTTCATCATCTCTTTGCTTTTCTTTTCCCTAGATCATTGAGCTTTTCCTTCATACTGCTCGTGTTAGTGACTTTTCGCCTTAGTATCTGTGTCCAAGCGTAGCAAGTATGAGACCTGTAAGTGCCAATTCCCCCGACGGACGTGAGATGAAATGGGGTCTGATTAGCAAGTACTAACCAATGCACTAAATTAATCTACCTTCAAATCATGGCTGTCGGAATCTAGGTCTCTTAAAAGCCCCCTCACCACATCGTTCTCTTCACTTTCATCTTTGGTCATGGCACCACTCTGCAAACCCTCTTTTGAACGACAAGGCTAATAGGGCTTACACCCCCTCCAGATTCTCCCTCCTAGCACGATACAGCCAACAGGCCCTCAGTGCCCCATCGATGTAATAGCCATCCACGGCATTACAGGGGATGCGTACAGAACATGGATGAATAATCAAGGCGAGTCGACGTCATATTTCTGGCTGCAGGATTCCTTGCCCAAGGATTTTCACGAAGCGAGGATATACATGCACGGATATCCTGCCCATGTTTTCTTCAGCCTCGATGCCGGGGACGTGAATAATTTCGCGAGAGGACTGCTCGAGAGCATCCTGAGGACAAGAACATGCAAGGACGTATAGCTTCCACCTGTGACTGATCTGCTTCGACAAGTGCTAATACGACTATGAGCAGCGGTGTCCAGTCGTCTTTGTATGCCATGGTATGGGCGGTACTGTCGTCAAGAAATTCAGTCACCGGCTCATGCAGTGGGAATAGTTCCCTTACTGACCAGATGACCTCCAAAGAGCACTGAGCATCAGCGCGACTGAACACGCCCGCTATGGTAGAAATCTCATCACGACGGACTCGATCCTCTTCCTATCTACACCGTATGGCGGCTCCAAAGCCGCGAAATGACTCTCGGTCATGACGAGTATCGCCGCTGTACCTGTTTGTTTCACGAGGTGCGCACTGATAAAGTATGATTGAATTCTGGTTGTGGTTTTTGATGATCTAAGAGAGAGAGAGAGATACTCGAGGGCATCCAATGCCAAGACCATCACGTGTCCCTGAGATTCACTCTCCTCCACTCTCATCACATGCCTTACATGTGACCCTGATCACTATATTCCTCCAGCACCCTTCGCCGGTCCATAGGCCGTACCCACAATACCATGGTCCATGGTCGCTGCTTTGGCGCGAAACTCGAACTTCCTGTTTGAAATCTCGCGGGATTTCAACATTATACAGGGGATATACAGATATTCTCGGTCTTCGAGCCGAATTCGACGCCACCGTGCAAAGGACTGGTAGGCCACTGTTGGTATCTGTCGAACTGTATTCAGAGGTTGATTCTTAGTGGTGGCACAAACTTGTAAAATTCTAATCTAACTATATATCTGAGCTCCTTTTATAGGAGTGCTCCGTGGCCACTTCAGGGGCTCATTACATAAGCCAGTCCTCGGAGCCTGAGGCACCTCATAGCGCAACAGTATCACATTAGGTGATTGTGTGCACAGGTGAAGCCTTCTCGAATACGTTAGGTTATATTCGATTATAAAAGCTTGCCCTCGAAGCCTATATCCCGACAGCCACCTCTGGGCATGGACGAAGCAGGCTGGTTCCATCGGGCGATCGATTGTCGGTCGTCGATGAAAATAGGGGAAGAGTGAACTGAACGGACGAGGTGATCAATCCCATGGCTGGTTATGATCACCGAACGATCTGTCGGTTTGAGCTGAAGTCAACGCAGAAGGAGGAGGATACGGGACAGCATCGACCGCGTTCGATAGGACAGACGACTTCGCACGATGTTTCTTGAATCGAGGTGCAGCTGTGAATGCAAAGACTGACCGTTCTCTTGGATAATGGAGCAGATGTGAATTTGCAGGGCAAGAGGTCGGGAAACGCTCTTTTTTACAGCAATATGGCGAGGTCATGGAGAAATGTAGTTGAAATTTTGTCGGAAAGGGGGGCGGATCCCGATCTGCTTGAGCGAAATTTTGGGGGTAAGTTTGCATCGCACAAGGCAACGCAATTATGAAAGGGTGTAGGTGCAGCCCCGGTACCGATATTTCAGGTGAAATGAAGTAGAATGAGACAGTCAAAGTATGGTTGTATTGCATAGTCTGCCCTTGTACAGAGGACCGGTATGCTACCTTGACCCCCCCGGATCGCCTCCCCTTCTGTATCCCTCCATGCCTGTGACTGTTATAGCGGCCGAGGCACTCAGCCAGAAAGACGTCCGAGATCCCTACGAAACGTGCCCGACTCCATCTGGTATACAATGACAGGATGATCCCAGGTCAAAGGGGAACAAGCGTCCATGAGAGTAATCTGCGTACCAACCAAAGGTTCTCCAATTCAAGAGGAGGGAACCTGGAGGTCTGCGGTTCCCCGGAGCGAATTGCGGCCAAATAGCTTCGGCTGTTGGAGCCTAGAGACTCCGTTCGGATTGAGCTCCGGGCTTTGGTGGAACGGGCTTGATTTGTGTCGACTCTGGCGCTGGATCCAACACACGTGGATTACCGGCAAGCATGAGAGATGCTTATTGACAGGCAACCCTGTCCGGTCCAAAAATCGGCAGTCATGGGAAGATGAGATGCCCGGAGCCAGCTTTCTGTTTGCATCGAAGCCGACGACTTATTGAAAGAGACAGACATGCACGTCAACGAGATGGGGTATGCCTCGCATGGAATATCAGGAACACGAGTAGTATTCCGAAAAGCTTACAGACATGGCGGCCCCGCAGTCAAATGATGTCGAAGCAGACGTCTACCCCAGGTTCCGCGACGCCCTTCCAGATCCTTGAGAGCATTTCGGCTCCTGCTGCTGCCGGTCTGGCTGAGCCGCACCCGCCGCAAGGCCATGGGTATCCGGACGAGGATGATGATGCGAACGAGGGATCCAGCGATCGCGCAGCATCCGAATCCTGGCCCGACTCGCAACAGGTGCAGAGCAGCGAGGCAGAACAGCGAGGCAGAGCAGCGAGGCTGAGCAGCGAGGTAGCCAAGAGAGGTCGGAGAGAGCAGGACCTGTCCAGAGGCATGCTGAAGAGCAACGGGTGTGGTCCCGCAGCTAGCTCACCCAGCACTTGCTTCTGCTCTCTCCCCTCTCCTTCTTGTGCCCCGTCTCGCCGAGGCCTCGTGCCGAGACTTGTTGTTGTCTCCCGCGAGAGCGACGCGGTCGGGTGGCTGGGGCTTGGACTCCGCGTCGGCGTCGGCGTTTATGATGCGACGGCCAGGAAGGCAGCGTGCGGTCGGCGCAGGAAGGGCGGAGGGCGGAGGGCGGCGGGCGGAGGTCGTCGGTCGTGGGTCGTCGTGCGTCGTGGTGTTTGCTGCGAGTCTATAAATAGGTAGGTCGGTGCCGAGGAGGGGAGGTGTTTAACTACGAGAGCCAGGAATGCGTGGGATCAGGGAGGGGGGGGGGGGCAGGGAGCTGTACGTTCGCCGGCCGGGCCAACACAACAGCGCACTCATATTTGTGCCACCAGCCGAAACAAACACCAGATGCCGACTGCGAGCGTCGGGGAGCTGAGAGGACGGCGAGTGCTCACATCGACGCGCAGCATCTGCTCTGACCAGCGGTCCGACGGCGCGACGTTGCGCTGCACCGCCAACCCAGAGTCAGTCCCGTCCAGCACCGCGTTGCCGAGATGCTCTCCTGACTGCGTTGCTGCGCGACGACCGGGCCGCCGTAGAGCCCCCTTCCCGAATCCCACGCCCCCGCGTCGAAGTCTCATCCACCCGCCGCCGCTCTCTCAACCCTCTCTGCCTCTGCTCACTCGCACCATACCGTGGTAGTCAGGTAACAAAGCACAGCAAGGCAGAGCAAAGCAGAGCAAAGCAGAGCAAAGCAGAGCAAAGCAGAGCAGAGCAAAGCAAATCAAAGCCACCGCGACGCAACGCAACACATCGCCACGCCGCCACCGCCACCGCGCATCCGCGAATCGCCTCGTCCCTCGTCGCAGGCTGGCCCACTCGCCGCCCACTCAATCGTCGGGTGTCCCTGGCGCCAAAGAAGCAGGCCGCTGCAGCAGATCCGGGTGGAAGGTAAAACTCCCGCCGGCTGCGGCCTCTCTTTTGCCCGCGACAGCAGGGGTCGGCCTTCCTGACGCTTTAACATCGCGACGTCTCCTACTCCTCCGACCTGGCTCCCCTCCATACCACATCCCCCTCCCATCGCCCCCTTCGACTCCACGAAATCGGCCAGAACCTCTCCAGAAGACTCGAGCCAGCCAGCCGCCACCATCATACATGAGCTGGGAGACTCGCTGAACCCGGCACTCGATAGCAATAGGGGCCGTGAAATTACTCGCCCCGGCAATCGCTAGAGGCGGTTAGGGGTCGACCTTGCAAAGATGTCGGTGAGTGACGGTTTCAGCTTTCTTCTCGCGCGTGTTTTGCCTTGACCCTCCTCGATCATCGCGCCGTCTCCTGGGACCTGTCTTCATCTCGACGAAATCCGAACAACACAACATCCAGCTCCAAGTTCCTCTGGTAGAAACTTGTCACTAACAGTCATGTCGCAGTACGGGTCAGTTCTCCTTCCTGCCTCGGAAGGCTCACCAGACGGGCGCACGACAAGTCCGCCGATCCGCTGCCCGGCGTCTGCCTCTCTCCAACCGCGCACTTGTACTGACGAGGATTGTTGAAAATAGCTACGGGCGAGCGGGTGCCAACCCTTATGATCAGAGGGGCGGCGACACACAGCCGTACGCACAACCTTCCTACGGCGGTCAACCATCTCCGCAGTACGGACGCCAGCCTTACTCTCAGCCAGCAATGGGACGAGATGACTATGCCGGTCAGTATGCCTGCGCGCATGAGGGCGGCGACGATGCTCATCTCTCATCTACAGGCCAAAATGTCGAGATGGAACCGCTCGCACAGAACGGCTCGCAGTTTGGGCAAGCCGCCGACCCCAATGCGATTCTCAATGCGTGCCGCGAAGTCGACAGAGGCATTCAAGAGATCAAGGAGGCCATGCGACGGCTGGCCATACCACAACAGCATGCACTCGACGATCCAGGATCCAACTCGAGCGCGGAGCTGGGGAACGCCAACAGCGAGATCATGGCCATGTTCCGTAACCTGACGGGCAAAGTCAAGGATATCAAGTTGAAGCCCGAATCGGGATCCCCTCGAAACTCGGCACAGGTCGGAAAGATTGACCGAGACCTGAAGGAGTGCAGGCAGAAATATCTCCAAACCGACGCCGAGTTCAACAACAAGGTCAAGGAGCAGGCCATGCGTCAATACCGGATTGTCCGCCCAGATGCTACGGAGCAAGAAGTCCGGGCCGCCGCGGAGGATCCCGGCCAGCAGATGTTCTCCCAAGCAATGATGCAGAGTGATCGACGAGGGCAATCCCGAGCCGTCTTGTCTGCCGTGCAAGACCGGAACGCCGCCATCAAGAAGATCGAAAGCCAGATGATCGAGCTCGCCGAGATGTTCCAGGATATGGATAATCTTGTGGTGCAACAAGAGGCGGCCGTGGTCAACATCGAGATGAAGGGAGAGGAGGTCGTCGAGAACCTGGACAAAGGAAACGAGCAGATCGGAACCGCCATCCAGAGTGCCCGGAACACGAGAAAGTGGAAGTGGTGGTGCCTAGGTATCTGCGGTACGTCCCCGAGACTGGCGTGCGATCGTCGCAACCGCCCTCCACATACGAAGCACCCCCCCACTAACGTATCCAGTCCTCATCGTCATCATCATCGTGGTCATAGTCCTCATCTACAAATTTGTCATCCAAAACAACGGCAGCAGCAAAAGGAAGCGCTTCGTCCTCCCCGACTTCGTCTCCGCCGACCAGCTCGCTCCCGGCCGCCACGTCCTCGCAGGCCAACCCTGGTCCTCGAAATCCGTGATTCCCGGGCAGGACTGGGCGCCCCCCTCCTCTGCCGCCGTTGCCCCGGGCGCAGACTGGATCCCCACGTCCCGGAAATTCCGTCGCTTCGCCGCATAGAAAGCCTGCCCCGACACCGTACGAGGTCGAGAAGCCCAAGGGTGGGATTGTATATCTGCATGAACCATGAGGTGCTGGGCACATACAACATGGAGTTTATGTCGTTTGGTCTCCCCGCGCATCACATCACAAGCAGAGAGCCCAATATCTCTGCTGCGAGCATCTGCTGGCGTTTTCTGTTTCCTGTAACCTGCCCACTTGCTACGTTTTCGCTAAATCTGCCTTGTCTGGTTCACCGAACCCGGGGAGCGTCTAGGATCAAGACAGATTCCCCTGCACGAGTGCATACTACCGCTCGCTTTTGCTTTGTCATTGCTGGCTGCCGGTGAGGGATGGAGAGGGGGGGAAAAGGACGAGGAGAGGTGGATTACTGGTTAATTTCGGGTGTTGTGATGAAAGCAGCCAACAGAAAAAGTTGTCAGATAGGATCGTTTAATTCACTTCTTTTGTTTCTTTCACTCGTCCACCTCGTCCGTGTAGGCTCTCTCGTCACGCGAAGTCGGTAAAGGCATGATGCTTGTAACCTGCATAGACTTGGGCTCGAAATTGTGTTTTTTCCAGCTCGGCCTCTCGATTCTGGTGTGTTGAGCAGCAGCCAAGCTGGCGTTATCGAAGTGAGATGATACCGCATGCGTGTTCCTTTTGCATATTTGCGAGTGCATTCGTGTGCGTGTGTGTGGATTCGAGGGTACTTTGACTCATCTATACATGTAGAGGGCGAGGGGGGGGGGGGAGCGTACCGCCCGGCCGGCCAGCACCGCGAGCCGAAGCAGAGAGCAGCGAGCAGCAAGGCCGGGGCCGCGACGGAGCGTGTGAGCAGAACGCAGCAGCTGGCGAGGGTGCGGAGCGTGAGCTGGTGCCTCGGGAGGCGTGGCGAGCTGCTCGGGTGCGGGTGTAGATCTGGGACGTGATGATGTTGGCAGCGAGATTCGCCTAAAGGGAAACACACGGACAGAAGGCATGAGAAGAAGCAAGGGTGAGATGTACAGCGTCTCTGTAGACGTGCCTCGGAGCATGCGGGCGGATCTCTCCAGCTGTGTCTTCCAGCATCGTGTCGTGCTTTTGCTATAGGCTGGTCACTCACAGCTAGCAACTCCTGCCCCCCCCCCCAATCGACGACTGCTGCTCGCTTGAGGATGTTGATGGACAAGGTGCATTTCGGCTTGGGCCGGGTCCGCTGATTGGATTGCTTTGCTTGTCTCTTTGCTCTTGGTGATGATGACAGACGAGTCATCATAGGCTTGGTGACAGGAACCGGGATTTTTATCTACATCGTGGTCGGTGGAGGTCATCGGGAGAGAGGAAGGTTGGTACACGACAGCCTCCTCCTCCTCCTGATTCCCCGTACGGCCCGGCCTTGTCCTGTCCGGCCTCGTCTGGGTTGGTCTGGTCCAGCCAATCCAGGAAGTGCCAGACATGGCATGGCCGCATGTCATCGGCGGAGTTGGGCGGGAGGTGGAAGGGGATGCATAGATTCCATTCAGCTCTTCTCCGCCTCCCCTCCCAAACTCTCCCTACTCCCCAGCCGCACCACCCGTCTCAGGACGTCCATCTTGCGATCAAAGCTCTCGAGCAGCGCGTGCATCTCATCTTCACTTACTCCTGCTGGAGTCTCCGCTTCCCTCCCTTTGCCCTTCCCCCCAATGCTCCCACTCCCGATTCCCGCCGCTGCGCTCTCCCCATCGATCCCCTCAATCTTCAACATCAAGCCTCCGTCGCCTCCGCCATTGTCCCCGCCCTCGGCGCCATCCCAAGTAGGCGCCTTGCCAATCTCCGCGCTCAGGACGGCCCAGCTGGGCGTGAGCGAGCTGACGCCCGTCACGCCGTCGCCCGTCTCGTTGATATCCACAATCACGACCCGCTCTTCTCTCTCCCCATCCTTGCTCCTCCCCTTCCCCTTCTCGCTCGTCGCAGGATGGGCGTGTGTATGTTTGAGCCCGCGGATCTCCGCCCCCTCCTCTCCAGCTTCCCCCCCATCGGGAGGTACACCAGATAACCGCAACAGCGCCGCAGTCAGCACCTCGCTATCTTCGTCGTCGCTGAACAGATAGTGCACCTGCGAAGGGTGGTGCGTGCTCTGCTCACCGTGAAGGGAGGAGGAGATGAGCGTGAAGAAGGGTGTGAGCGGAGGCCTCTCTCTTCCGGCTTCAGTTTCGGCTTTCGTTTCTGGCTGGTCTGGGCCTGGGACGGCCACATGCTGGCTTTGGGCCTGCCACTTGAATTTGGACTGTGATTCGGATTGTGACGCCTCCTGCGCACCCTGTAGGGTAACCCCCAGTCCCTCACTCGCAGTCTTGGTCCGCGGCAGGAGTGGGGGCGGCATCACTTTCTGGTCCGCCTCTATCTTTTCCGTGGCTACGTTCGACGTATGCGCATGCTTCAGAGACGTGTTCGTAGGAACTGGTCTTGAGTTCTCGTCATCGAGAGCTTGTGGTTGTGTGTCTGCGTTGGCGTTGGCGTTGGCGTTTGGAAGGAAGGCTCTGGACGAGGCAGGTGGGTCCTTGCCAGAGAGGGGTGCAGGTATTGAGGTTTGGTGGCCTGCAACTGACATTTTGTGTGTCTGTTGTTGAGTTGCGGGAGGGCTATATTCCGACGGCAAGGTGACAATGTGGTTCGTGTTACTGGATAGCGTGTTACTACTGGAAGGTTGACAATGAGGTTCGGAAAAGAAAACTCGCAAGGCTGGACCTTTTGTATAAGGTGAGGTACCTCTGACCTATAAGGTAAGGTCTTTTGATAAGAATAGCTAGGATTTCGCTTATCTTAGCGTTGTTCTCCCTATGCTAAGCTTTCTTTTCTACCGCATGCACTGGCACTGGTCACGAGATCTTCATTCACAAGCCCGACTGCCAATCTGGAAAAGCGTCACAAAGGTTGGTAAATCATAATGATATTCAAATAACTACATTCAACAGACCATCGTCTGTTCATAATATGTATTCCAACTACCTAGGTATGAGTAAGTATGCTATAGTCCTGTTATCCTATATAGCCCACCCCAATTTCTAGCCCTATGTCCAAATTCGAAATGTCTAGTTCGAAATTCCAGTTTCGACCCACATTGATCCGTCAGGTCTGTTCTCTCCTATGTATCTACTTCTTGGTGCTAACGCCAATGTTCTCAAAGAGCCCTGACGCAGTTGGCAAAGAATGAGAATGCCACATGCTATGCCATGAACCATGCACTACTGACTGCTCAACCTTAGTACAGCGCCGTATCCCAGCCGTCATATCACCCATTCTCGGTCCTGTTAGTAATTACCTAGGGTCCGCCAACTTCGCGAACCACCACATCAACCCGGGTCATTACAAGAAAGCGAAGAGCCCAGAGCCAACACCCATCATACCCAGAGTAACAGCACTGACGATCACGGACGACCAAGCGAAGGGCTCGGGTCCGGCAGCGCCAGCATTCTTCTTGTGGCTAGGGGTGCTGCTAGACGAGCCTGCCCCCGCCGCGAATCCGCTGGCGGCATTGAGTCCACTCGCCGTTGGGTTGTACGTGGGCGTAGCACCAGTGCCGGTGGCATCGATGGTGACTCGCGGAGCTCCCGTAGCGGTCTGGGTGACTGCCTGCTGGCCTGATGCGGAGGCAGCACTTGGGATCGGAGCACCAGCGCTGGCGAATGAAACGATGTTCGAGTCGGTAGAGTTGAAGTCGGTCTGCGCAAGGGCGATCTTGTTGTTCTCGAGATCGTAGACGGCGTAAGCAGATTGCAGGAAGCTGTCGCCGAACAGCACAGGAAGGTCACCTGCGGCTTGGATGCCGAGCTGACAAGCGGTTTGGCCGTTGGTGTAAGTTGGGGTGCGGCCATTGGTGAGGGTCAGTGGAAGGACCAGATCGGAAATCGCAACTTTGATGGTTGGGCCACCTGTGCCGCCGAAGCCGTAGTTGATGCTTCCGCTGACCTTGGCGAGATCGCAGGGAACGACGACGGCACCAAGCTGTTGGGAGACGGTGGCTCCCACTTCCTCGAAGATCATGGTAGCAAGATCATCTGGGAGCAGAGTGATGGTGGTCCCGGAGTCGAGAATCGCAGCGGTGGCGTAGTTGGCAGGGGTCAACTGATCCGTTCCTGAAGGGCTGGTAGCTGAGAGCGAGGTGAAGGCAACGGTGAACGAAGTCACACGGCCGTTGCGTCGACTTGGATATACATCAATCGAGATCAAATCTCCGGTGTACTTCGCAGTATCAACACCACCGAACAGGATGGAACCAGTACTGGATTCTACGGCAAGTTAGCACATGTCCCATCTCAACCATCCGGAATGACTTACGAAGGTCATTGAGCCACAAGCTATAGGCAGCTGACTTGGTCAGGCCCTGGTTGACCAGAGCCCAAGGAAGGTTGGGGTATATGGTGCCATTGCCAGAATCGATGTTGGCCTCGGAAGTGTTGTATCCAATACCCATGATGCCCGTGCCGATAGTCGTATCGATCGCTACCCCCATCTGGAACTGCTGCAGGGTACCGCCACCGATCTGGAAGGTGTCTTGGAAATAGTCACCTGCGGCGCCACTGCCATCGACGTACGAGATGTTGAACTCGCCTTGTCCGACATCCAAGAAGCTCGAGGACTTTTGGGGGTCAACTATTGAATTGATCAGCCTAATTCCTCCCTGACAAAATCCGACCTTGAATCTGATACCGTTGGACCGCCCTCGCTCATCAAAAGCCACAGCCGGTGGGAAAGACACCAGTGTATCAGAAACTCACATTGACCGTTGGGGCATCCTCCCTCCTCTTTGTTGCCACACAGCTCTGCCTCAGCAGCCGGGACCCAGACATCTGAACTGCCCGTGTCAATCTGCAGCTGCAGAGCCTGGCCAGGCGTACCGACGCTCACGTTGGCAAAGTAGAGACCCTGAGTCCGGGCATTGGTGAGATCTGCCATGACGGAGTCCGCACGCTCGAACAGACCAGGCTTGTCGAGGGCGCGAGCGCGGAGGGAAGACTGGCGGGCCTCCAGCTGGGCGGTCTGCGCAGTTGGGGAGCGGGCGATGTTGAAGAGGACCGTGGAGGCGGAAGAGAGGGGGAGGAGGAGCAAGATCAAGGTGGAAGTCGGGGGAGCCATCTTTGCAGGCGTGTGCGGGAGTTGTGGTACAGTGGTCGGGTGGTTCTGGTTTGTCGGAGGAGGAGAAAAAGAAGAGGCGGAGGAGGGAAGAGTCGCAAGGTTGAGTAGGCTGACGGCGAGCAAGCGGAAGCAGAGGCGGGGGCGAAGAAGAAGCGGCAAAGGTGAAGCGGCAAAGGTGAAGCGAGAACAAAGGTGAATGAAGCGCGGAATATGTATTTGAAAGGAGAAGAAGAGAGGCGACCTGGTGACAAACGAAGCGAGAAAAGAGAAATGCGAACGAGAGGAGGAGAGGAAGAGAGGAAGAGAGGAAGAGAGGAAGAGAGGAGGAGAGGAAGAGAGGAGGAGAGGAGAGGAGGAGGAGATGTGGAGGGGAAGAAAGCAGCATCGAGTCGGCAGGAGGTCAAGTCGGCATCCATCGACCGAGCAGCCAAGCGCAGCCACGATGCGGGCAGAGCGGGCCTGGGTGACGCGGTGCCGCGGGGAGATCTCCTCGCACCTCCGTCGAGGGGCAGCAAAGCCGAGCAACTCAGAACAGATCAAATCATATCGCATCGCATCGCGTCAAATCCAATCCTCAACCTCAATACCATGCAAGTTGCAGCTGATCCGGGGTTGGAGTTGACGACCACCAACATGGGGAGTCGATGTCGGTTTTGCATCTTCTGGCACTCCCTCCGACCGAGACGGACTGGCCCTGATTCCGAATAACAAGTCCAGAGATACCTCAACCAGCACACTCGGCTCCAGTCCACCAGCCATCAAGTACACATCACAGGTCGAAAGGAGGAAAACTCTCGTCTCTCCCCCGCCAAACTCTATCTCGGACAAGCCTTCGACCCCGGTGTAGACGACTTAACTCCCTGCTTGAACCCTTCAAGGGTTCGACTTGATCGTACCGGTGCTGTACATAACTCGCCTCATCTCTCCACCTGCGTGGGAAAGTTTCCGTGGCGCGACACTGCGTACCATGGCGACCGCCCGACATACCGAACCCATCATACCATAGCAGATCCCATACGATCAAGAGCGACAACAGGAACTGCGCTGGGTCGAGTCCATGGTGAGACCCCTCCGCCTCCGTCTCAGCAAGCGCTTCTGTGCATTCCAGAAGTCCAGCCCAGGCCAGCCTCAGCCAAGTCGCCGCGCAAATACCTCCGCGCGGACCAAGGATTGGTTGGATTGGAGTCGACGTCGTAATGCCCTTGGCTTTGTCAATCCAGTCTTGAATACCTGAGCGTTCCACAGCCAGTCGAGCAGGGACAAACGAATCACACCTCACAACCTCTGCATCCTGTATCATCAACTTGCGACCTACCACCATGGCACCTTGCTGTACACGAAGCAGGACGGATCGGCCGACTCGGTCGGCAGATTTATCCTGCTGTCCGGGCCAGCACCAGCGTACCAAGGGAGGTACCGACCGATACACAGTACTCCCCCGTCGCGGGCCTGAGGCCATTCAGATCAAGCTACCGCATGGAAGAGTTATCCATCTTGGAACCTGACCGGACCTTGACCTTGCAAACCCACTCCAACTCTAACCTTCCCTGAATTGACTTTGGCCCGACGATTCAAGCTTCTACCACAGCACAGAGAACCCAGCGGTGCGATACTTTCCCCGCCCGGTGGGTCCGTTGCTTGGCCCTACTCTGGATGCCAAATCCAACATCCAACATCAACATCCAACATCAACACCCCCACCTCCCCCAAACACCCTACCAAGGACCCAGCTGATGTTACCAGACACCACTTACCCCACCAACGCCACCGCCGCTGCCAGCAGTCCTCATCCACAAATCCCGTCTCTCAACTCCTCGAAAGCCCCTTCTCTATACCTACCTATCTACCAATCTATAACTGATTACTATACCTACGCACCTACCCGACCTACCTCGGGGTATACCGTGTAATCTAGGAGGCTCGGGCGGTGGCTGTGCATGCGTGAGAAGCTGGAACGTGAGGCTACCCAGGCCAGTACCAAGTTTTCGGATTTTGCTCTGGGGTGTGGCGGAGCGGATGCTGGGGGGGGGGGG